>JAGQAX010000010.1:2940397-3234105 GCA_019142605.1 Cephalopholis sonnerati
ACTGAGCTGTCACTTTTTAAAAGAGGCGGGCTGTGTGTCTGAGTGTTTGCTTACACGCTGGACGATGCCAGGTTGGTGTCTTCATGCTTCAGTTTGCCATCCAGAGCGATGCCCCTCCTCTCTCTGTTGTTGGCCAGCAGAGGCAACAGCGCATACACTTTCTGCAGGGTCGCTCCAGGAGACACAGAGTCACTGAGACATGAAGACACAGATGCACACTAAGCTTTGGGTAATAACCCGGGATACACTCTAATTTTATCACAGAGCCTCCAAAACTTTAATGTCCTCCCAGCTCACTCTCAGATTTTCAAACTCGGCTCAGTTCACAGTTGAATTTAAGGACAACAGTGAATATATGAGGAAGGTTGAAGATTTAGGAAAGCTAAATTTGGACATGTAGTATGAACATATGATGAAAAACAACACACATTTTATTATTCATAATCATTGAAAAACCTGTTTCAGGGACCATTTTATTCTGTCACTGACTGCTGACTCCTCACTCCACTTAACCAGCCAGTAGGGGCCGCAAGCTTTCTAGAAAACAACTTGGCTAAAATCAACAAGCCTTACCGTCTGTTACAGGCCAAATTTTGGCCATCATCGTGGCTCAAAAACTGACACTCATGGAAAGGTTTGGTCTTAATTTGAACCGGAACATCTGCAGGTTAATTCTGTACCTGATATGTTATAATCCACTAAAGTCAGCCTTGACACAATATGAATTAATCCCAGTTTTTGTTATCTTCGCCGCCATCTTGACTAAGAGAGCCAGGAAAGAGAACCCAACCAGGCACAGCTGCGACCTGGTTTTGTTCTGTTACTCAAAACGAGTCATACCACATCGAGGCAGAGTGTTTTGCCAGCCTCGCAGACTTCTGATTTTGTGATCATTTTTCCTAGATATTTGTTCTGCCACTATAAGTAAGCAAAAGGGGGTTATGTAGGTAAATTGTTTCTTTTTTTCTATTTTATTTGTGTTTATTGTTATTTTCTCTTTTGTTGTGCTGTAGCCTACAGACAAAGTTAACACCGTTCAAAGTCCAGGTATGAACAACATGGGTCAAAGATCTGTGGCTGTTCTAGTTTCTAAAGAGTTGTTTTGACTGGTGGTGGAGATTTGCACTCTACTGAGGCTGCTCTCCAAGGTCTAGTTCTTAATTTACCTTCACTGTAAAACTGAAATTGATTTCACACACAAAACAAAATAAGAACCAAAGAGGCCTCTGTAGTTTTCTGACCAAAGAAATCACTTTATTATTATTATTACGACTACTTTAAAAGATGTTTAGATTTAAAGATACATTTTGCTTTACACAGGGATTAAATAAAAACTCACTGTATGACATTAAATCACCTACAATTGAACTTCAAACAGATAAATTACTGCATTAAAAAACTTCATGTTTTAGGAAAGTCAGAATTACGTTTAGTCAAATGTAAATACAATATACTGTTAATACAGAATTAAGTTTAAACCATGTTTATTTAAATATTGTTATTATATCTTTTATCATATTATATAATGATTTTTTTTGTGAGAAACTGTCTTTATTAAAATCAAACAAGACCTGAAACAAGGTGACATCAGTAATGAAACCTCTAAAATTCCTTCATTGTTCAGAAAACTGTGTGAACGTAACTACAACAAGTCCGTTCTGTCACAGCTGAATCAGGAGGTGAGTCTGTAAACTGTAAAAGGATGTTAAAAACAAATAGTCTGGGTCAAAGTTTTAATGTTGAGCTTTGTGCTCTCCTCCAGATATGGTTGTCTTATCTGTTACTCTCCAACCTGTCTGCTCATGTTTCTTCCTGTTAGGGATGTCAGGGTCTTCACAGATCTCAACAGGTAACATAGAAAATAAAACATTTTATTACAACCAACCAAACTGATGGTCAGGGCTCCAAAAACAAAAAAATTAAAAAAAAAATTTAAAAAGTTGCTGTGAAACCTTAATCTTTCCTTGAACCTTGATTTCTTTATAAATCTGCCTTTTCTTTTCACAAGTTTAAAAAAACAAACCAATGTATACGTGAAGTATCACTGATAAGTGAACCCTTTGAACTCTGCCATAGAAATGGTCTGCCAGTGCCTACTTGACACCGTATGTTTGCTTGTTGTGACGTCATTTCTTGGAGTATCTTCACATGCTTCATATCCCTAAAATCTGTACAACCTCAGCTAACAGGTTATGCAAGTCAAAAAACCATAATAACTGATAACATTATTTAAATTCTGTCATTAAAAAAAAATACAAAAAAATTGGACATCGTTTTTCATCAATTTTTCTAAATAAAACACAAAACATATTGATCCAAACAATTTTAAAATGTAGAAACAAAGGAAACATTTCTTAAGTTATTTGCATTATGTACTTTTTTTTTTTACATTCTTCTTTTCTTCTTTTCTTAGTAGTGCAATGATGTCATTACGAGCGTACAACATAAGGACATGGAGGACACAAGCCTTCACTTTCTGCTGCAAACAGAGTGAATGTTCTAGCTATTACGGTTTTTATTTTACATCAATATAATAATATCTAGTGTTGGCTTTCAACCGCTGGCGAGCAGGTTGGGGGCACACACTTCTGGTGTCACTGAGCTGGGGAGGAGGGGCCAACTTTGAATGTTGTGTTTACAAACCACGGCGGACAAGTCCTACTCATTCTGCCTTTAAAAATCTTGAAAATCTAGAGAGGCACTATACAAGTGCAAGTCCATTTACCATCCATGCTGTCACCAAAAACAGACAGAACATGTTCATCCATGTGCATTGAGTATACTCATGTGACATCATAGAAAAGCAAGCTAGTTATTCGCCGATCAGTTGATTAGACTCGTGTTCACATTATCAAATGAAAAAGCTCATGAGATTTGGGGTACTAGGCATCATCATCACCACTAACTGTTTTGTTTCACAGTCACAGAGACCTTCAGCAGTAAAATCTTCAGTGGAAGTTTATTTCCAGTGTTAATGTAAGGAAACATTCTCTCAGTGAAAGTGTGTGTGAAGGTGTGTATGTGTGTGTTAGTATCAGGATCAGAGAACGACAGTTTTCCTCCGTTGCAGTCCAGATTGACTCTAATCTTCTGGAACTTTTTCTGCACTGGGAGAGCAGTGGTTGGATGTGATGGGGAGAATGCTGAATATTCACCTTTATCGAACCATATTCTCCATAATCCAGAGTGTATGATGCCTTTCCTCTGGACAGACTCTGCTAACACACCCAGTTCCCAGTCCGTATTGTTTCCAACCTCGACGTCCCAGCTGTGAGTCCCTGAGTTAAAGCCCTCAGAGCCCAGGACAGACCAGTTGTCAAACCTCTCTGGATTATCAGGAAACTGCTGTCTCTGTCCTCGTCTCACACTGGTCAGATCTTCAGACAGGATGAGTTCTGGATCAGCAGTGTTTGGGTCCAGAATCACAGGAGTGTAGGAGACCATGTCCTTCATCTTGTTCCAGATGTTGAAGGTCAGGTTGCCCAGGTGTTTGGCCTGGTCTATCAGAGCTCCTGAAAGCAGCTGTGGATCATCCCGCAGGGGGCGCTGCTGGACTCTGTCCACTGCAGCCTTGTAGTTGAGCAGGAATGAGACGTCTTCAGCTCTCAGCTCGTCCTCTGTGGCTCTGACTGTGTCTGAAAGAGCTGCTATCTCTCTGCTCAGAGCCTCCATCTTCTCCTTCATCATCCGACTCTTCTGCTTCTCTTCCTCCCTCAGTGCAGTCATCCTGGCCTCCTCTTCCTCTTCTAGAAACTGGTGAAGCTTCTTAAACTGCTCCTTAATCTGAATCTCTGTGCGTCGGGCCTGGACCTTCATGTGTTCTGCTGTTGGATCAAACTCTTTTTTCACTTTTTCAAAAACCTTTAACTTCTCCTTTAAGAGCTCCAGAGTTTCCTGAAGTTTCTTCCTGTGTTGTCGTGCAGCTTCATCGACGGGTCTGAATCTGTGGTTGGTGTGTTTTTCTGAATCTCTGCAGATGTGACAAACTGGCTGCTGATGGTCCAGACAGAAGAGTTTGAGTTTCTCAGAGTGCAGACTGCAGAGAGCCTCTGAAGCTCTCTGATCTCTCTCCAATAAGAAACTCTTAGACAGGTTCTTTAACGCCAAGTTAGTGGGTAGGAAGCCCTTTGAATGTCTGCTCTTACAAACTGGACACTCATGTGTTGGTTTCTCTGTCCACCAGTTCTGCAGACAGTCTTTACAGAAGCTGTGGCTACATGACAGGATGACAGGATCTCTAAAGATGTCATGGCAGACAGAACAGTAGAGATCGTCCTCTAACCTGGAAGCCATTTAGTCTCTGAGTGACGCTGAGAGGACAGCAAGCAAATATCACTCAGTCGTCTTGTCACTCTCCTTTGCTCTTGAAACTTCAGCAGGTTGAAGAGGTAGTATTCCAGCAGTCCCTCCTGCAGTTGTCCTTTCTCAGTGGAAACGGTGAATTTGTTATCAAGGTGATTTTTTCATCCGTCTCTCCGTGCGTCTCTTCTCAGTGAGGTAGAATAATAATATCAGTTTCCTGGTTCGTCTCAGTTTAGCTGAGCTTTAGCAGTCCAGAGGTCAGTTTTATTTCATGTGATAAAGCAATGACACTTAAAGAGCACGGGTGTTTCAAAGTGTCCTTGTGTTAATGTTCACCAAAATCTATCATCCTCTGCGAGTGTAACTCCAATGCGTTGCTCTCTGACTACTCAGTGGCGAGGTTTACTAACTTTCTGAGCCTCTTCACTGCTCCAAATGCTCCCTTTACACTTAAAAAAAGGCACAAACCTCCATCTGTTCAAACTCTGGGGTGCATTTGGATTTATTTCTTAATACCTCAAACTTGTCTTGATTATTGTGACAGTTGAAGTTATATTTCCTGATCTTCTGTCTCACATGATCTGTACCTGCAGATGTATCAATGCTCTGGCAGCAGAGACTTTAATTTGCTGATTTGACGTGAAGTTTAAATAACCAGAAAACTGTCGTGAAAGAAATCTTTTCCCTTTTTTTTTGAGTGAAAGCTTTAATATCTACATGACGTCACTGAACTGTACACATGAATATCAGTTTTTCTTTTCATTATGAACAAATGGAAATACTAATTTAGACTTAATTTAGATTTAAAGATACAGTGGGGTCCAAAAGTCTGAGACCATAATGAAAATCTCTTATACTTTATATAAACCTGGAACATATGAGGATTTAGAAACCTTTAAAAACACACAAAGCTATGACTCTAGGTCAACAGTGAAATTTAAGCAATTTTATGGCACTGACCAACTTAACTCATTTGGAGAAAAGGTCAGAGTTGGAAAATTGAGTTGTAGCATGAGTTTAGATGACACTCACGTGGATGTGCTCTACTCATGTGATTCTCATTAAAGTAATTCAACTTACGTGTTCACCTGTTATAAATCTGACTGTGCCTCAAGTTCTCTGCAGATCATTGCTCACTCAGCAGCATTGTGATAGTTGTAAAAATGGCATCAGAACTAAAGCAGGATTCATACTTCTGTGTCGATTTGACGCCGTGCGTATGGCATACCCCAGGCTATAATCTGACGTGCACCTCCCCAGAAATGTAATTATGTGTCGCTGCAATGCAGACTGCTGTTTATTTTTGTTAGGTGAAACCATTTCATGTCATGGACTTTGCTACACAGTCACTGACCTAATCTACAAGCATTAAGTGGCATCGCATGAGGCTCTGTGGAACTTTGTCTATGCCAGCTCGAGGACATGTCACTAAGGCAAAGGGGGTAAATACTCTGACGTTCATATACACTGCTGAAAGATTTCTCTTTTCACTCAAATTGTTAAGATGATATCATCATTTGCAATTTAAAAAATAGCATTACATTTGAAACAAATGTAAAACACAAGTATCGTCCCTACTGGTCTCCGACTGTTGGACCCCACTGTGGGTGATAATGAAAATTCTCTTTCTAATTTGTGTACAATTTAGTGTGAGTTGTGCGTTACCCAGGTTCCTCGATGGCCACAGATTTGACGTAGCTGTCATTGGAGTACAACACCACTGTAGCTACCTGATCCACTGAGGACGACAAGAGAAGAAGAAAAATGACTTAAAGGCTATATTTACTCTTACTAATGATACAAAGGTCCAGCATGTAGTCAGATAACACCTCTCCATATTACAGTGTGTGCATATTTTAAGTAATGAATATCCTTCCTCTCATAAATGAAAACATGAGCGACCATATTTACCAGAGACGATGACGTTCTTGATGTTTTTGTTGGAGTTGTTTGTGATGCTGACGTGCACTTTGACAACTTCACCATGGTAGTACACCTGGAAACAAGACGCAAGGTTAGAAAACTAACCCTCTTGTCAGGGAGGCATAATCTCGGTTGCCATGTTGTTAATATCTGTCAGATTTCAGATCATATTCCTGGGAGAACATGTCCAGTTGTGTCCAGGAGACTGGCACTAAAATTAGGCATTTCAAACAGAGGTGAACTACAGGTGTGTCAGCACAGAGGTGTGACGAGTTCTATGAGCATAATGTGCACACACCATGGAGAATTCCATCCACTGAGACTTTAGATGCTGCAGCTGATTTTGAAAAAGTACTCATGCATGTGCTGAAAGAAAAACATTCACTGCATTGTGTTTTGTGCTACAGATAAAAGTGACACTACAAACCTCTTTGTCCAGACTGGCCTTGACATGCAGCGGTTTATCTGACATGACAAAGTCCCTGGTGGTTTCAACACAGGGCGCCACTCCCTCATTCTCTGGAGCATATTGGACCTTCCTGAGCATCAGCTTCACTGTGCTCCTGTTGGATGAAGAAATAATGAAAACATACAAAGTCTGGGTTAGACCTCTTATACTGACTCAGGGCTGTTTCAGTGTCATGAATAAATGGAGATAAATTTGGGCAGATCAGCTGAACTCACCGTTTGCGAATTTTAGCATCCTGGCTCTCAGCGCTGAACGCTTTGATCTCAAACTCCACAGCACATTGCTACAGAAGAAGAGAGAAGAGGAGTCACCATCCTGTGGTGTGCAGTGCTTACCAAATAATTATACAGGTGGGATAATGGACAAATGTGAATCCCCACAGAGCCAAAAAATATATTTTTTTAATAGCAAAAAAAGCAGCAAATATCAGTTCCAGTGTTTGCCTTATATTTATTCTGCAGTGGTGCACTATCATGAGTCCATGAACAAGTTCACATGTCTGTTGTCATAACAGCAGTCAGCAGTATAACTATTACCTAAACTGCTACAGACAGTTTAACAGGTGAAGTGACGATAACCCTGCCAGGAAGCTACCAGTTACAAACAGACTCAATAGGCCCTGTGCTGCATGTCATCCCCCTTATCGTTCCCATCTTTCCCAAATACATAAATCAGTGATGGTGTTTTTTGCTCTCATTGTTTCTGTTAAGTTTTTCTGGTCTTCTTCATCTCTGTTTTGAAGGAAGGAAAAAACAAAGTAACAGGAGAACCAGCTTTGGAGGAGACATATTTTAAGTAAGTGCTGTGTGGTATGTTAAGAGTGTTTTACGTGTTCATCAGGACTGATTCAATTCCCTAGTTGGGCTCTTACCTTGCCGACATCATGAGGTGCTGGCTGGAGAGCCACTGAGCAAGGCAGGTTGTCAGGAAACTGAGCAGACAAAAAGACAAAGTCAATCAATCAATCAGCCTTTACTTAGGTAGTGCTGTCTGTGCAAACAAATGCGATATAATAGACTTAAGCTTAAAAGCAAGATCAAATACAGATCAAGTCAAATATGTATAACAACAATAAATTAATAACTGAGAAAATCAGTCTTGAGCCCTGATCAGACCAGATAAATGTATCCATTAGAGGTGGGCTGATTTAAATAATATTACTTGCTCCGGTCAGTAACTTTAATCCTGTCTGTTTGTTGGTCATTTTTCATCCCCACTCCATTAATAATTACAGCCTACTGCTTTTTCTGTCAACTTGCTGCTTAACCTGCCATTTAAGTCCTGTCCATGTATTTTTAACTGGATCTCTGAGTTTTTCCTTCTACTTCTCTTTTTTTTTCTATCAGCTCAGTGGAAATTTGACTTTTGTGTGAAAATGGAAAAGGCCAAAATTATGATTAGATCATCATTACATACACTTTGTTTAACTAAAAAGCTTCGACATTTGTTTAGCCTGAAAATGGTTCACTATACTTAATCTTTTCCAGTGTGAGAACACCATTAACACACACATCTCTTGAATTCTAATGCAGTCTAGAGCTGAGACACAGCTCCAGACATTGCTTATCAGTTAGTGACACATAGTCAGTAGTTTTATTATATAAAGTGAAACTCCATCTTTCCTTTAGTTCCTTTCTTTTATCAACTGATTTGAAAGCAATAAATTCCACAAAACTACAGATAAAATGACATGACAGAAACTAAACTCTGCTCTTCTTCACTACTTTTACTGTTGACACCTGAGTACATTTCCTTTCATCAGAGTAACATAATAAATGCAGGACAATAACCTGTCTTTTAAGTATGTCACTGTGCTGTTTCTTCTTTCTTCTTCCTGACAGTGCAGCTGTTATAAAATCACCTTCATGCAGCCTGTGGGTCTCTAATCAGCGATCACTGCTCACCTCAAAGAAGAAAGGGTAAGCGTTGTCTCCTAGCTTGCGCAGCAGCTTGGCCTGCATCCTGGTGTGGATCCCTTTCTCGCGGTCCTGCAGAGGCGGGTACACCTGGCGGGTTGACAGGTACAGCTCCCTGCGGAAGGCAATTCCCATCACATCCATGTCATCCCTGCCGTACCGGAAGGTGCAGGCCAGGGTGACGAACACTGGGGGGGGGGGGGGGGCAGAGGACAGACACTGTCACTGTGATGATCAGGTGTCATTTAAAGTCCGTCTGTGTTCAGGGATCAATACGTAGTTCTCAACATGGAGAGAAACTGGAATCATTTAGAGTTTAAACAGTTTGTGTATCTATAGACCTATCTAAAAGTGTATTTATAATTACTGTCTATTTTTCTATTTTTATTTTTTATTAAACCCTTTCCACTGACAAAGGTTGAAATTACATTAGTTTAGGCTACATGTACAACATAGTAGTGTATTCAGTGAATGATCTCTATGATATGATGAAATGTCATGGAACCAGCAGTATGGTTTAAAAATAAAGAGGAAACTAAAAGTAGGATGGCAGAAGGTTTCTTGTATTTTAACTCTTTAACACCAGAGGGACACGTCAGTACAAGCTCACGCTGTTTGTCCAGATTTTGTTCAATCTCCAGAAACTTTACATCATTGACGCCGGTGTGTCAGTGATGACTGCAGCTCCCGGTAAACGCATTACGTGCTTTATTGCATGCACAGCGGCTTTGTGACCGGGGTCTAATTCATGCCGTGATGGGACTTTCTTGCCGCTGGTTGCATACATCAATTTACATGAGCACACTGTGCAGAAACATGCACCTGGTTCCCTTAATTTTTTGCACCAGCTCCCAAATGGCTTTCCGTCTACGCCTATCTCTTCTACCCACGCTCAGCGCCATTTATTTTTTAATCCTTTATCGACTATCCCAGGGTTTTCCCAGGGTTTCATTAACTTATTTTCCATCTTGATGACAGTGTCTACAGGATGGGCTCCACTAGAATCTGAAGTTGGCTCTGAACCAGGACACTAAGTTGTCTGCTAGGTATCACATTTGTGCTTTGGGGTCACATGCCTAATTAGGTAGGAACCTTTCATCAGGTGACAGGTGTTGCTAGACGGTGGGAGCACAAATAGTTTTTTGACCGCTACGCCCGCACGCCACGCCGGTTGAAGTCTTTGTTGATGTATTTGTGATTGCTGGATTTACGGATTTTGATGGACACTGATTGTTGGACTCTTACTGGTAACACATTGAAGACCAGAACGGCAAGCAATAAATTATCCATAAAAAGAAGAGAAGAAAACATCGGATGTTTTATTTCACAAGACAAAACAAAGCGGTGCACGGCAAGAGCGTCAGTTATGTTTTTTTTTAGCCCATCTATGCAGCCCCTCAGTGGCTTTAAGTTTTAGGCTTAGCTGCTATACCGGAAATCCGGCACCGTGTCGGATTCCCATCACAGCTGTCTAGAGAACACATTTAGCTTCAGTGAAGATCTGGAACAAGGTGATACAGACACAATATGTAATGCTTCCAGGCACTGTGGAATAAAGTTATTTTTACAGCCTCATGGCCACGTCAAGGGAAATAAAAGTTAATTTGAGAGAAAGACACTAATAACATCCATAAAGGCTTCATGTGACTTCTCTTATCTGTGAAACTGGACTGTCAGATTTTTTTTTTGGTAGGAAACAGTGCTGTTGACAGAAGTGATCAGACAGGTGTGAGGACGAGGAACAGACCCTCAGGTGAAGCCTGTGGAGGTCTGAGCAGCTTCAAATAAAATAAACCCTCAAAATGTGTTGAATAATGTGAGATGTAAAGTGAGGCCTGAACCTGGTCAAACATCCTGTAATACCACTGAGAGAGAGGTGTGTTGGGCACTGACCTTTCCTCCCCTGCAGAGCCTCTGGATCTATGATGATGACGCCATCTAGTGGTGAAAAAAAAGTTCAGAGCTCTTAAGGCAACAGAAGTGGAAGTGTATTTTTAAACTGAGTTCAATCCTTTTAATAACCAGGATAATCAAAATGTGTCCTACAACTAAAGACACAAACAAGCAGGAGCCAGGATCTCTTTGATTATGAGGAGAAGAGTTTCTGTCACTGCTGAATCAATTTTAGCCAGAATCATACCAACAGTAACATTTCTATTTTAAGCTTAAAATTCATGATGCCGCACAGAAAGAATACACAGATAGAAAGCGCACATAGGTAAAAGACAGAAAAATATTTGTAAAAAAAAAAAGATTATTTAAGAGGTAATGATATATAATTATTGATACCAGTTCTTAAAAAACAAACAAACAAAGAAAAACTTTGCTCTTAAAAGAAAAGCATGGCAAACACTTGTTCCCAGACCAAAAGGGCACACAAATCAGTTAGATAGATAGAATTTGCTGCAGTTTAGGGATGCAGGATAGTATCAGCATGTCACCTGTAACAGCAGATGAAGGCTTTAAAATGAAATACTAGCATCGGCCAAAAATTAACATTTCTACTGATATGACAGGCTAATAAGACGATGCTTTAATTATGCGACTCAAATTATTTGAACAGGTCAACCTTGCCCTGACTGTGACTATTGTCAGGACTGCCTCTGATGAATTTTACATTTCTATATGAAAATGTTACATAAAAATAAACAGCATGTTTAACGACATAATCAACATCTTTGATTGGTGTAATACGTCAAAATACAAACCATGTGTTAGTGTGTCACAATAAAGAAAGATGCACGTGGTTAAAACATGGATTCCAATGGTAAGTCCTGTTTACTTTTTGTCCCCATCCAGGCATAATATAAATGGATTAATAACATATGAATCATGTTTCTGTTAGTAGTAGTCACTTAAACTTTCTGCACCACTGCTAAGGTTATCATCTAACATTGTTATTTGGCCGTTTTATATTTTGACATGGGAATTAGAATCATTTTGAAATATGATATTATTATTACGTTTTTAAGGGAAAAAGATTTGAATAAAATATTTTAAAACGAACAAGAGAAATTTTGAGAAATTTGTCATTAGATCAATCAACTAATTTAGAAATTAATCACTAGATTTATCAATAACAATAATGATGAGGTGCAGCCCTATTTAACAACCAGCCTAAGTTAAAGTAGTTTTCTTATGAATGCGAAAAGCGTTGGATTTTATGTCTGTATCTGCCAGTGGGCCGTCACAATAAGAGCTGGCATAATAATATGTTTACAACATATATCAGCATCAGCCCAAATGAGATGGAAAAAATATTGGCATATCAGATGACGGCAAAAATCTAATACTGTGAATCCCTACTGTATGTGAGCAACATTTGAGTACAGAGACACTCTTGTGATCCCAGACGCTCTGCATTTATCCAATAAAATACAAAACAGACCAATTTGCTTCTAACCAAAAAAAAACATTTTTTGATGCCTCACTGGAGGTTTGTTGTTTGTTGTGATTTTATTTGACTCACCCACAGAATATCTTTCACCCTCAATCAGCAGATCTACACTGCGACGGACACTGAGAGGCCCACATTGAATATTAGTAGCAAAGCAGTGTTGTTTAGATGCATCAGAAAGCAGATAGATAACTCTGACTGCAGATATAACCTCCACAGACAATACATCTGACATGTGACTGCTAGTTTACTGGTGGATGTTTATCAGTGAAAAAAACTCACCCACTGGGTCCACAGAGTCAACACGGTCGACAAAGTCTCTTCTGCCCATGTAGACTCCGACCTGAAGCAGGAGAGGAGAGAGTTTCAAATCTGACATTAATGACACGTTGCAACATGATCTCTGTGGGCTCTCCATGACAGCAGTGAGGAGGATCACTTTGGTTCATATAAAATTAAAGACAAATTAAGTGGTATTTAAAATGTTTTAAACAAGTGAAATGGGATTATGGAGCTTTGCAAAATTGCTGAGCTTAAATAGTGTGATTTTTTTTAATGGGACTCTAACCTGCAGTAGAATCCTTGGCTATCTGAGCTCTTCTCTACTTTTTTTTTTTTTTTTTTTTTTTAAGTCAGTTGAATCACACACTTATCTGTCCCAGGGTTCAACACTGACCATGGCCTGATGACCCACGGACACAAAAAGTTGCTCTGTGGCCACCAAATATCCCCCGTAGGAGCGCCCCCTGTAGCCATAAAGTTTTACTCTATGAATAAAAACTTAAATTAAGAGGAACAGCTGCTGTAGAGGCGAGTGAATGCAAACGTTTAGACACGGCACAATGATCATTCTGCTTCTTTGTCAGTCCCCAGAGTACGCTCTGCGCTCCGAGTGTGTGGTGCAATGAATAACCATACATTCCAACAGCACTCCTAACGAATGGTCCAGCTCCAAAAATATTAAATCAATATGCACTGACAGATGCTGATATCATGGCGGGCCTCCACAAATAAAACAACGTGTGGAAAACAGTTTACATATTTAGGTTGTTTCCATGATATCAATGGAAACAACAGAAACATAGAAATAATGGTTACGGTGCTGTTATAACAGTAATTAATTGCTTATTTGAAAACGTACTACTTCACTGCTTGTTTGGTCGTAACTGCAAAAGCTCACCTCAGTGAGTCTGCAACTTGCCGCAACTTGGTTTGTCTACACAGACGTTTATACAGAAGTTAGCCCGCTACGACGTTTGCAATGGCAACAAGTACACATCAAAATGGCTGCTGCTTCGACCATCCTGCCATGTGATTTCAACGGGAATGTCCCCTGCACTCTCATTTTATTTCTGTTTGTGCCTTTCAGTTCAACATTCTACGAAAACGGCGAGCGGTACTTATTGCCAGGTGGCTACAGATACGTCTTGTGCTTTAAAATATGAGCGGCTATCCCTAAGTCCTCATCACCAGAGGAGTTTACTGTAAACTGATCTGAACAGAATCCTCTGACTGCAGCAAACACCACAACTATCTGATACATGGAAATACCAAACCCTCATTATGATACATTCACACACAGCTACTATGAATTTTTTTATTTAGAGTACTTAACGAATTAAACATTAAGCCATTAGAAATTCTAGATTGGCTTTAGACTAACTGCCAGCTGAAATAATTATGTGTAACAAGATAGAACGTTGCTGTAAGATGCAAACTTCATTACTACAGATTTTACTCTCATCATTTTCTCAGAGTAGAAAACAGCTGAAGGCTGGGACGAGGATTTGTTTCTGTCTCAGCTGTCTGCAGCCTGTTATCTATGACTGGATTAATCCATTTTTATCATTTGTGCCATGCTCATTAAAAGGCCTATCCTTCATGAGCTTACAAGATCCCATACGCTCAAACTACCTAGGACCAAACAGCAGCGTACAAACCTCCAAACATTAGAGAAAGTCTAGCAAAAGAAGAAAAAAAAAACTAAAGCATCTTTCACAGTCCGGTCTTCAGATCATCACTGAGGCCAACAAAACTTATAAAGCACTGACAAAAATATTAACTATGTTGTGTTGGAAAACTCTGAGCACGTACTAATTAACCAATTCTTTTCCAGCTTTTGAGACAAACGTGAAACACATTCAAATTAGACTGCCGTTCTAATATTTGCTCTGATCTGTGCACCAGAATATATCAAGTAATGAAAAATGTGTTTGACAGAGATGTGAACTGAAAGACTTTGATGCTTTCAACTTGTGAGGTCAGACATTTAGATATTAAACACAAACATCTGAGCAGCAGTCGCCTGTTATCTGACATAAAGCTGTCAATCACACAGCTCAGCTCAGTTGTTGTGACTTTGCGCTGACCTCCTGAGGATCAGCGAGCAGCTCAACTGCTTTACAGAATTAAATTCAGTGAGATGGAAAATTTCACTGAAGGTTTAACATTTCCTGATCCACTGTATCTGATGCCATTATCCCCTCTACTGTCAAACAAGCAGGAGTAATAACTATTAAAAAAAACAATGTTTGAGAAAAAAAGAGCAGGTGGGTCATCAGGGGTCAGATGCCTGGTGCATAAAGCACATTACGCACTGATGTTTCTTAAAAATAAATAAAAAGCTGCACAAGCTTGACTAAAGTTTTGCACATATTTATCTTAAAGGAATACTGAGATACTTTACTCATAAAAACCATCTGTAAATCATTTAGTCACGCCTTGTAACCTTGATTATATGAAGGAAGCTTTATTTTTCAAGCATGCCTCAAAGTTCAAGTTCAAGGGAACTGTCATGTAAAGAATTAAAATGAAATGCTTGTGCTCAGCGGCACTCTTTGCCTTCACAAGGGTCACACATCTCCAGACAACAATGAGTAAATTACATGACCCACAAAATATAGGGCATACAATCTACCAGCAACAATGTGCAGTCCATATGCGTCAGCTGTGAAGCAACCTAACTTCCTGAGGGAAGAAGCTATTTCTTAGACAGGTGGAGTGTGACTTAATGCTCCCTTAAAGTGATTTTGATGGGCGTAAATGTTACAGCTGAACCTGACTCAATTATGTCAGTCAAATCACATTTGGCTGTACAACTTTTCTTTCCTTATTTCCATATAAAGTTTGACAGTTTGAGCAGGGTTCACTGGGACGTTCAGGCTGACAGCAACATTCAGGTAACATAGAAAACAAGCGACTAGAAATGTGCAACAACATTTTTTGCTGACACTAGAAATCAAACCAAAGTCAGAGACTGTATCATACGATGTTGCTGTGAGCTGTGAATTCACCACTTCTAAGCAGAAGGCAGAAGATGATGTTATTTCCGGGCCTTACGGGGCAGAACCTCTCCTCCTCTGTGCCATGTCTACAAATGCCTCTACCAAATATGGCGTGACTGCGAGGAGCGCTCACTCTACAGCTGAAATACACTTCATAGCACACAGACTGGCAAAAAAACTGCTCCACTTAAAGTAATCCCAGTCCACTCAGACGTCTCCAACTGATGTTTCCAATCCCAAACTTTGAGAGCACAGCCCTGGTAAATGTAATGTTGTGGTGGTTCTGTGCCAATGATTTTTCCTGCTGTTGTTACAGTCCTTTGTAACCGTCTGCAGTCCTGAGCAGGCGGCTTTCCACACCACACAGTAATACTGCCCATCAGACCACTCTCAGTGGTACAGCGATAAAAATCTACTTGAGTTTTGGTGCTCATGCCAGACCTCTTGAGAAGCCTCAGAAAGTTCGATCTCTGTCGGGCTTTCCTGAGGATGTAGTTGGTGTATGTTGTCCATGTAACGGTGTCTAGAAATTTAAGACTATGAAAAAGCTCAACAGATGAGGAGCGTAATTTTGCCTGATCTTCCTGACGGTAACGATCCCTCCACAGGTTCACATAGGGAAACCTTATTACAACCTTTATGTCCACTAGATATTCAAGTCTGATCATCTTCTCTCTCCAAGCAACCCTCACTATTGGAGTCTGGATTTGAAGAGGGCATAGTTAAGCTTCACTTTCGATTCTGTTGTAACATGGCATGACTGAATGATTTACAAATGGTCATTTTGTGGATGAATTATTCCTTAAGAAAATATCCTTGATCTGGTTACATTATCAAGTGCATTTTGAGGCAGTGAAGTCCATTTTACTTTGCAATGAAGATGAATTCTTAACCAAATAAGGTCTATACAGTGATGCTGTAACAATAAATGAGACACTAGGGTTCCAGTCTTGAAAGCAGCGCTGCAGACACAGAGATGGAAGACTCTGGTTTGGATGTTTAATGTTTTCCTGTGAAGAATGTAAATTAACCTGTCTCTTAAAAGTTCACAAAATTTGAAAAATTGCACTTCAGATATTGCGCTCATTTTAAGAACAGTCATGAGTCAGTGTGTGACTGTGGTCACCTCCAGTACTTCAAACCACAAGCAAAGATGCAGTCAGCTGTTTCACTCACCGATTTGTCTTTGCAAATCTTCTTGAAAACAACATTTTTTGGACTCATGATGGTGCAGACTGACGGCAGCGAGTCAGCGGTGCCTGAAAGAAAGAAAGAGACACACAAGAATCATTGTAAGCGATTTCTTCATTTAGCTTGTTCTACTGTGTGAAATGATTGCATGGCTGAGCCCAGCTGAACCTGAACTTTATTAAATAAGGTACACTTTCGAATTTCACCTCAAGACAAAGGCCTGAAATGCCAGCAAAATACACCAGCATAACCTGGTCACTGAACTGTCCATAAGAGGACTTTTTAAGTCAATACATTCAACAACTCATCACACAACGTCATTAAAACTACACATAATTAACGAGAAACGGTACAGAAGACATGTAATCTGAGCCTTGAACCTGGGCACAAAACATATGACTACCAGAGGGAGGCACTGATCCAACTGACACCCACACAGACAATCACACCTGCAACGCTCACACATGAAAAAGACGCATGGTGGTGTCTGATCGATTTGCAGTTTGAGAAGAAAGATTGTGCTCTTGAGTGAACCATGTTACGGCTACAACTCGTTTTTATTTCCCTGAAGTTTCACCTCAGCAGAGCACTGGACAACCACACAAACAGGTAACACCTGTGTGAGTGTGCAGGACCTTTAAGTTACCTCAGCGTTAGATAAAACTTAAAACTCAAGTAACCCTATTTTGGTCTGAAAACTCCCAGAATCCTTAAATGCTCTTCAAACAATCTAGATAAAAAATATTCCATCCACTGCACATTAAAAAAGATTTCCATTTCCCCAGTTATGTTGCACTTCTTTTTCCAACACTCACGCAAAGATGGCAACTGGAAATAAGCGCTTTAACTAACAATCATTTTCACTGTTGATTATTTTCTGAATTAATCAATTAGTTTGGTCTATAAAATGTCAGAAAATGGTGAAAAACAGGCATCAGTGTTTCCCAAAGCCCAGGAGGATGCCCTCACAAGTCTATTTATGTCCACAAAGTAAAAAACAAATACGTCCACACACCATCTAGTGCCGGTTTAGAGTGATTTTAATGCAGATTGACGTTTGGGGCCACACAGCTCTTCCTCAGACCTCTGACAGATGACAGAGAGTCGCCATCTTAAATACCCATAGTGCTTATTTTTACAGTCTATGGTGCTGCCTGAGCCAGTCACGTGACCTGTAGCCAATATTCATGACAAAAATAAACCAAGAAAAAAAATATATATGTACCGGTGTACCCCAAAATCATAGCAAAGCTACTTTTGAAAAATATATAAGGGGAAAAATACCAGCATGTACACATTTTATATCCCACATAGAAACAAATAATTACAAATTTATCTAGTTATGTGGCTGTCATACCTGCATCAAAAACACATCTCATTATGTCACAGTTGCTGCTGATCAGCAGCAGAATGTATTACAGAATGAGTATACACACAGTCAGGCCACACATAGAAGTAAAGGTACATGAAGATGGTGACTTCCAGCGTGGCTTGAACATACATGTGTGTGCGTGTCAGTACTTTCAATTTCCACTTCAGTGATAACCATGTTAGATTTATAACACGTAACATTTACCTGTTCACATATCTGGCACTGTGCACATTTGGTTTTGTACCTTCTTGGTATTCTTGCCGTTTTTAATGTCTTTGTTTGCCAGTGATCAACCAGCGGTGGAATGTAACAAAGTACTGTATTTAAGTATGAATATGAGGTACTTGTACTTTACTTGAGTCTGTTCTTTTTCTGCCACTTTATACTTCTACAGTACTAACTCTAGCAGTACTTATAGTAGTACTTCTATACTACTCCTCTACAGAGGGATATATTGTACTTAAGGTTGCAGCGATACACAGGTTTGAAGGTTTACCATGATATCAAAGTTGACAGTTATCATACCGTCTACATTTGCTTATCAACAATATTAAATAAAAGAAATGCAACTGGGCTGAGAATCTCCCCGTTATTTTAGTTACTTTCTAAAGGGAGACTCTATACACATATTTCCATCAACAAAATGGTGTCAAGTTTCAACTGTAGCAACAAAACATTTGTTCAACCCACAGTACCTCTTCTGTTTTCATTCCTTTAAAGCTCACTGTGACTGATAATAATAAATTAGAATTTTTGTGTAAAAAAAACACAATAAGAGTTAAAAAAAATATGATATTTTGTTATAAATTAAACCGTTTATACAAGTACAGCTGAGAAGATTAGTCCAATAATCAGTTAGCTGTTTGAGAGAAAAAATATAATTGATAAACATTTCATTCATTTTCTATTATCATTATTTTGAATAATTTTGAGTTCCCTTTTTCAGATTAATCTGCATTGGGTGCTTTATAATACTTTAATACTTTCCTGGTAATAAGTATTTACTTTTCCTGCAGTAACTACTTTAATGCAAGACTTTTACGTGTGACAGAATATTAGCACTTTAACTTAAGTAACGGGTCTGGATACTTTCTCCGCCACTGACTGCAACTACTGCACAACACTGTACCTTTTCACAGCAGACATTTTGAGCAGGAAAACCACAGGTGACACTGTTGACATTAACAACAGCTCAGTTCCAGTAAGTGTCCCAGTAAGCTGCTCCACCAGGACCTCCTCTAAATGGAACGCGGCCATCACTGATGTCATTGAATACACCTGCGCTTCCCTGCTATGTGACAAATACAAATTTAACCTTGCTCGTGAACTAACGTCACATCCTGCTGACAAAATACGTTAACAGCAGCCATTACTCAAAAAACAAAAACATTCGGTACGTTTGTTTCCAAGTGTATAAAAACAAATATTTTTAACCGTTGTCCGGTAACTTTGGTGGACAGATATCTGCAGTTTGGTGCAAAATGTTTACTCTGGTCCAAACAAACATTTCTAAATAATTTCTCCACACACCTTGTCGCTCCACTTCTCGTTTCTAACGTAGCTAACGTAAATTACGTTAAATCCCGGTGCGTGTAAAGTTCTCATTTAAACGTTGGTTTCAGCTCTGGTGAACATTTAATCATTTTAAGATCATGACAACCAATTTTAAAGTTGAACTAGCAGTTGAATTACAGTTTTGACACTATAACAATGTGATTTAACGTCACCCGTTGTGGTTTCCGTTGCTAATTTAACGCTAACGTTTAACCGCACCAGAGTAACGTTAGCTAGCTTAACGAACGAAGCGCTGAATCACAGACGAGGCTACAAGCTAGCCCTGTAGTAACACCCGACATTTGTTATATTTAAACTTACGTTAAATGTCTTCATTATTGTAGGTTTTCGAGCTCCATACCTGTACATCTGGACCTCCAGCACATTCATCTCCGAGCGTCACCACCGACATCTTTAACCCAGAAACAGCGTTCCGAAGAGCCGCGTAACTCACAGCAGTTATCGCTGGTACTACTTTGTGCCAAAGAAATAGTCCCTATGAAAACTGTCACAAAAAGATATTTTAATGATGATTTCCAAAACAGAGACACTGTTTTTGGAAATAGTTGCTGTCATTTAATTTTTTGAGTGTAATATTTAATTTGTGTCAGCGCCATAAATTGCCTTCGCTGCCGCTGCACTAGAGCGGATGCAGAAATCTTAACCCACCTGTGTATCAGTGGGCATGGTAATTGGTGGTGCTTCGGCGCCCTCTGCTGACATAAAGATAAACTGCACTATAGAGTCAGAGGTACAGAGTAACTAAATACTCCTGTAACGCCCTTTAGTTACACACAGAGTAATCCCCAATTTTTCCTGTTTAACCATGTTAAACTATACCAGTTGATCTTATGTTAGTGTTGTGTTGTAGTTCCTTATTTTCACCAGCAGAGGGCACATCAGTCACACACACAGCGCCACTCGCGGTCTCAGTTCCCTTGTTTTTTTTTTTGCTCGTTTTTTCCTCCCTCCCTCTTCACTGATGCCGATGAGAACAGACAAGCTACAGCCAAGAGAGAGTAATAAGTGAAGAAAAAAAACTAAATAAAAGTGGATAAAAGCTATTTTTGTTGTAAGGTATCGATTCGGAGAAGCATCCACATCGTGGGGAGTTTGTTTTTGAGTTGTGAACATCGCCGTTTATTCCGTTTTGTCGAGGGAAAACTCCGGTGAGTAGAAGCTATTAGCGTTTAGCATAGCATGCTAACGGCTGCCGACCATGGCTAGTTACTCACTAAATACATGAATATATTAGTTAGTTATGTTGTTATGTTTCTTAGAAGACATTTTAAAAACCAACCGGAGATATATAAGAGTTTGTTAAATGTGAGAATGTGGGTTTATTTTGTATTTAACCATTGTTATTGTAAAATGCTAGCTAAAGCTACAAAGCTAATGGAGCCGATGTGAGCTAAAACATGCCGCAGTGTGCTGCTGAGTGTTACTGAGAGACAGTTACTTGATTTGTGTGTCCTTGAACATGCTGTATATGTGATTCAGTCCATGATTCATGTGCACTATGTGGTGGTAAAGGCTTAAAACAGCTAAAAATAGTTAAAAACAATTTATATACACCATTTTGTGTGTTGGCTGTTAAAGGTTCATTTTATAGCTGTAAATGATACATTGTCAAATTTGAGTGGTTCACATTTATTGATTTAAGAAAAAAAGAGAATAAATACTGTACAGTTGATTTAAGAAAATGTTTAGAAAGAGACAAATAATAGATTTAAGGAAAAAAACTGCTGCTCTGTGCAGGTTGGTTTTTTTTTTATGTATGCATGATTCCGATGGCGAGCCAGAGCCCGAACCAGCGAGACGTGGGGCCGGGAACCGACTTACATGCGTGGAGGGTGTAACGACGGGAACAGCTTCATCGAGCATCTGGAGAGATCACATCATATCACATCATATCACATCATACAGATAAGAGACAAAAATCACACTACCCGGGTAGATGAATGATACACACTGACTCTGGACAAATTGGACACTGACTGATTTGGACATTTGACTATTTTTGGACTTATTCATTGATCATTTTGGCCCATTTTTTTTCCATTTTTTTCATTTTTTCCATTTTATTTGCACTTTGAATATTACAGCTCTTTATTGTGAATTTGTTTTGTGATTATTTACAACTGCGGTTGTTATTGGTAAATTGATGGCGAATTCTGAGTGATAACTGGTTTTTTTGAAATACCAAGAAGTATACAGTCAGTCATAGCTGATCTATTTCATTTGTTGAAATTGAAGAGTGGCTTTCCTGCCAATAAATATATTCTTGTTACTCCTTTCTTTTCAAACCGTTGTCCCTGTCGCATATATCCTCCTTGAGCGAAACTGTATCTTCTGATCTAGCCCAAATTACAGCAAGTGACATTTACTTTAGTACCTGTGCACTAGGCAATGTCACATAGAACATGTTACACTCCGTTACATTTATCTGGTAATTATAGTTACTTTGCAGATTCATTTTAATGATATAAAATGTAATCAAGAATTTAATTATGATGTATTATTATTGATTAAGAGAAGACTTTATTGTTTACTCCTGAACCCAGTCACACACACACTTAAACACATCACATAAGCCACAGCTGCATGTGACTGTGGAATGGGCAATTTTATTTTAATTTCATTTGTCTTTATGTGCTTATTCTTAACATATTTTATTTTATTATTTGAATATTACTGTGTTGTTAATGAGGGGGTTGTTGTTTTGTTTTGTTTTGTTTTGTTTTGTTTTTTTGTCTTTTATGAGCTGCTGGACGGCTGAATTTCCCTTCAGGAATAAATAAAGTTATTTCTATTCTATTATATTATTAAATTCATAAGCTAACCAGCAATATAAAATGAGCTCCACCTTTACCAGCTGCAGCATTAAAGTGATGAGCACATCAACAACTATAATCCAGTGATTTAATATATAATATTTTAAAATTCTGCATAAAGACTACATTTGCTTTGGTACTTTAAGTTGATATTAATACTTTTATCCTCTTACTTGAGTCAAAAAACAAAGTATATCTACACTGCAGTATTGCTACATGTAATAAGCCATATTTTATTTTTTTTTAAATATCAGTATAAGTGCATCTGTTCTCTGCAGTAGTGGAAGAAGTACTCAGATCTTTTACTTAAATATATTTAATCTGAGTAATTCTTCCACTACATTAGAGGACAGATGAACTTATACTGATTTTTTGTAGAATAAAATATAGTCTATTATCTTTAATTTTGTACCCAAAATTAAGTAATTTTAAAAAATACTCCAGCCCAACCTTAGAGGTACCATAGCACTGAGTAAACACACAAATAACTAACACACATCTCGACAACAAGTGAACATTTTCTCTTTCAGGGCTGCATTATTTCCACATTTTGGTCATTCTGAATATAAATACTGACAGTTTTACGCTGTTGAGTTAATCGTGTTGAGGTGACAGAGCGATCTAAACAGACTTTACTCTGCTGAGCTTCTTAATCCTTTTAAAACCTTCTCAGGTGTGTTTCACCTCTCCTCACTGAAAACCACACACACACTAACGTCATGAACTCTCCCTGGACTTCCTTTGACCGTTTTGGAATCAGCCAAGTCATCAGACTCCTTTTACAGAAAATCAGCGATCCTCTTCACTTTGTGTCCGAGCTTATGAAACACGCAGCACTGGTGTTTACAAAGAGGGAAGGTCTGCATCAACCTCCTGCGACCCTGCGTCCTCATATAAGGACACCTTGTGCTTTGTTTCGTCTAACTTTGAACTGTTGTCCTCATTTGTGGACACTTAATGTGCCATCTAGTGGCAGAAAAAGCAGAATACAACAATCAGGGTAAAAACAAGATGGCAGCCATCTCTGCAAAGTCAGTCTGCAGCCAATCCCGACACAAAGGTGGACAAAACCTGATCAAATTATACAATTGAAACTTGTTTATTCATGCCTAATAATATTTGTAGTTTAACATGGCGTACAGCGACGACACTGTTAATTAGGAACAGGATTTGAGGACATTAGGACATAATTATCGTCTCGTTTGAGGACATTAGGACTTCATTATTGTAATATTTCACATAGGCCAATTAGTAACAGTCTGTGCCTACAGATAAAGTATGGAGCAAGGAAAATCCATCCAGAGTTATGTAATGAACAAATCACATGGCTTTTAGATATGTTGCATTATTTGTAATTTGACTTTTGCACAGTCGTGTTCAGATATTGAAGTGAATGCTTGTGAACAGTTTTAGCCTTAAACAGTGAGCACTAACCCACAGAGTGACAGGGCACTGAACACATGTTGCATTGCTCGCAGTTACTGTTTGCACAACAATTTTATACTTAAAATAAACCCATCGTCCTCATATGAGGACATCATCTCCAAACCTACTTCCTGTTCAAAGACAACGCTTAGTTTTTTGTTCTTATCAGGTCCTATTAATCCCAAATAGCTCAGAGAAATTAAAAATGCACATCAAACAGACACTCTGGTCTCAGGAGGCTAAAAAACAAGTGTGTACTGCAAAGCTTTTTATAGCTTTAAATGTCAAATTTGTTAGAATATAAAAGTAAAAGAAAAAACTATAAACTTCTGTCTGTGTGCCTACACATGGATGTCAATATTATTTAACAGCACTGACTTTACTTATCTGACGTTTTAATGTCTTTACAGAGAAAAGTTTCTGTTGAATCAAATCAGTTTTATTCTCATCGCCTGAGTCACAGACTCATCTCAGATAGCATCACAATACAAACAATAAACAACATTGTTTGTCTTCACACCCTCCATTTGGATAAAGACTTAATCTCGTTTTAAGTCCTGAGTCACAGAAATCATATTTCTTTGAATAATTTCACAAAGATCAAATCAAATCCAAACACAAATGAAGCTTTTTCAGATATCTCCATGCTCGTCACATCAGTGGTGTCCATGTGAGACTTTCAGGATGAAGACAAACAATCAAAAGGACTGAAAACGTAATGAATGTCAGAGTGAAGGTGTCTGTGAGGATCAGAGAGACTCACCTGTGCTGCAGCAGTGAAAGGTGTGATGTTGGATCAGAGGGGGGAGACAGCACTCGGTCTGAGAGGCACTATATGTAAACACCTGCTGTCCGTCACAGCCTCCCTCAGCCAATCAGGCGACCCGGCTGTGAACTTTGACCAACCCTTTGTACCCTCCTCCTCCTCCTCCTCCTCCTCCTCCACAAACCACAACATCCAGACAGACAGACAGACAGACTTCCTGTGAATGAGCCGACTGAGAGGATTGAAGCTGGTTCCCCCTCAGTCAGCACAACAGAGTCAGATTAGAGACAGAGAGGGCGGAGATGGAAAACACACGACTGCATTCAGACATGAGAACATTAAAACATGAACACATGAAATGTTCTGCAAAATAATGGTGAAAAGAGAAACAGATTATCCCACCATCAAAAGGGGCGACCATTTAATGTCCTCACAAGGAAAAAAGCAATGGATTGTGGCAATAATAATATTAACAATAATTTTGATTTTTTTTTTTGTAAGTCTATTTTTTATTTTCTATTTCCTTGTTGCACAAATGATAACAACAATTGGGTGTTTTGTTATTTCTGTTTTTTTTTTTTTATTTCCTTGGGGCAATAATAACAATAATTGTGTATTTTTTTATTTCTATTTTTAATTATTTTATTTCCTGGTGAAATAAAAATAATTATAACAATAATTAAGATTTTCTTTTTAGTATTTTTATTTTCATTTTTTTTATTTCCTTTGGGCAATAATAATAATTATTATGATTTTTTTTATGTATTTCAATTTTAATTTTTTTTAATTCCTTATTGCACAAATAATAACAACAATTGTGGTTTTTTTTGTACTTCTATTTTTATATATTTTCTAAAATTTCCTTAGGGACATAAAATCATTATAACAATAATTAGGATTTTCTTATTTGTATTTTTATTCTCATTTTTTGAATTTCCTTCGGGCAATAATAATAACAATAATAATGATTTTTATTTGTATTTATATTTTGATTTTTTTATTTCCTTAGGGCACAAATGATAACAATAACTGTGTGTTTTGTTATTTCTATTTTTTATTTTGTTTATTTCCTTGTGGAAATAAAACTAATTATAACAATAATTGACATTTTCATTTTAGTGTTTTTATTTTCATTTCTTTTATTTCCTTGGGGCAATAATAACAATAATTGTGTATTTTTTGTATTTCTATTTCCGATTTCCTTGGGGAAATAAAAATAACAATAACAATGATCAAGAACTTCTTTTTAGTATTTTTTTTTTTTTCGTTGGGGCAATAATGATAATAACAATAATTCAGATTTTTTTTTTATATTTCTATTTTTTTTTTATATTTACTTGGGGCACAAATAATGACAATAATTGTGTATTTTTTGTACTTCTATTTATTTATTTTTCTTCATTTCTTTGGGGACATAAAAATAATTATAACAATAATTAGGATTTTCTTGTCTGTATTTTCATTTCATTTTTTTATTTCCTTGGGGCACAAATGATAACAATAATTGTGTGTTTTTTTATTTCTCTTTTTAATTTTCTTAATTTCCTTGTGGAAATTAAAATAACTATAGCAATAATTAGGATTTTCTTTTTTGTATTTTTATTTTCATTTTTTTTATTTCATAGGGGCAATAATAATAACAACAATTATTTATTTATTTATTTTTGTATTTCTATAAAAAAAACAAAAAAAATCCTTGGGGTGTGATAGTTATGTTTGTTTTGTTTTTTTACAGATCTCATAGTTTTTTAAATATAGGCTTCTACCAAATGGTTAAGAAGTCACTTCCTGGTATTTGTAAAACAGTTTTTGTTTGGTGTGTGTGATTGCAGTCTGTTATAAAGTACTTCCTGTTATCACATATCTGCCCTTAAGTAAAAACTTATTGAGTGTGTGAGTTTTATTGCATTATTATGATTATTATCATCATCATCATCATTATTATAGCAGATGTACAGACCTGAGGAAATGTTCTTAGCTGCTGTTTACGTCTGGATTTCTTTCAAAATGATCAGACAACATTTTTGTTCATTTTTTAAATGTGTGTGAACTGGCAGAAAACAAAGACGTGCTCAGACTTCAGACGTCCAGAGCTGGTCCGGAGGCAGTCTTCAGGTCGAGCGGCAGGTTTGATCCGGTCTGCAGTTTGTGTGAGGAGGTCTATAGATAGACAGAGTGATGCTGTGGAGCTTTAATCCACTGTTCTGCCTGTCAGCAGGTGAACAGACAGAGGTGGATTACTGCCCCGCAGCGTATTAATCATCATTATAACACAGGAGATTACAGCACACACACACACACACACACACACTGAGATAGCATACAAACTTGTGTGTGGTCTCCCACCTTGGGGATGCACTTCACTTTAAGCCCCATTTATTCAGCATTCATAATCAGTAGGGAGACAAATTATTTAAAGACATCAGCATGTTGTAACCTGATTTAAGAACATTTGAAAATGTTTATCAATGTTTTTGACAACGACTTATGAAGACATATGTTATCAAATTATGTAAGAGACTCAAAATCACCACAAATGTGTGTATCATACGTTAAAAAAACACATTAAGTTAGTACATTACTTAACATAAGTACATTAACTCAAGTGCTGTACTTAAATTCGAGGTTCTTTACTTGAGCCTGTTCTTCTCCTGACACTTTATACTTGTGCTTTGTACTTTATCCAAAAGCTTTAGTTACTAGTTACTTTACAAATTAACATTTTTGTTCAAAAACACAAGAAAAGTTTGTAAAATATGATGTCTGGTAATAACTTAAACTACCCAGCTGTTTTTATAAACACAGCTGAAACGATCAGTCGAATAATGAACCGCTTTTAAAGTGTGTCATGAGATTAAATGTCTTGGCCATCATATTGTCAATGATTTATCTGATGATGAAGATATCCACAGACCGTGTCACACATCATATCCACAAGCTAATGTGCTTGCTCACAAATTCAGCATGTGTTCAGTTAATGTGAAGATAACTCTTTGTAGAGTGGTTTGTACCACTCATGGTGCTCCGACAGGAAGAGCAACATGCAAAGACTTAATGTGGCCTTTAGTGATGGCATCAGACTGCTTTTTAAAATTCCATGTTGACCCAGGCGACGTCCGAGCCGGTATGACTCTTGTTTCACTCACCCTGAGGTAGGCCAGCAGCATTAAGAACCTCGCCTAAGGGTCCTGACTGGATATGTGTTACTTGACCTGACCGGGATTCAAACCCCAGTGTCCCGCGCCAAAGTCATCAGCCTTAAAACTCAGTGCAGGAACATCTGCTCTGAGTATGGGCTGAAACTCCCAAAGTCACAGTGGAAGACACCTTCTAAGGTGGTTGAGAGTGACCGAGCTGAGATCCTGTGGGACTTCCAGATCCAGACCGACAAACTGGTGATGGCTAACCAACTGGACATTGTGTTGGTGGACAAACAGCTGAAGAAGGCAGTGGTGAGAGATGACAGTAGCATCAGGAGGAAGGAACACGAGAAGCTCCAAAAATACAAAGTGCTGAAAGAGGAGGAAAGATGTGGGGAGTAAAGGTAACAGTGGTGCCAGTGGTAATGGGAGCACTGGGGGCTGTGATCCCCAAACTGGGAGAGTGGCTCCAGCAGATTCTAGGAACAACATCTGAGGTCTCTGTCAAGAAGAGGGCAGTCCTGGGAACAGCTGAACCCTCAGACTCCCAGGACCCTGGTAGAGGACCCGAGCTTTAGGAAGACACACCATCGCTACCCTCCCACCCCTATTTTGTATTTTTGTAATAATAATAATAATAATAATAACAAGAAGAAGAAGAATTAGCCAATTGACAAATAATGGCATATTTTGAATAATTTTGAGGCTTTTACATAAGTAAAGGTTCTGAATCCTCCATCACTGCTATGCAGGCACTTCACCTTTAAAAACAGCAACCAAACACCTCAGTGGTATGTAATACAAACTTTATTCAGATAAAAATAAACTCCAGACAGAATTACACAATCATTAACAGTCATCGATTGATCCGAATGTGTTCTCTAGATTTAGATTTTTATAAAATCACGTCAGAAACTCTTTAAAAAAGCAAACAAACATTTCAAACGGACAGAAAAAGAGCTAGAAATCCATATTGTAAGAGACATCGCTCAGTAGATATGGTGTGTTTGAGTACATGTGATGGTGTGTGTTTTCCTGCAATCATTACATTGTGGGGACTGTCGTCCCATCTGGGGACAAACAGCTGGCGTCCTAATGAAACATAGTTTTAGGTTTAAAACTTTTACGTCATAAAAATCAGGAGCAGGTCAAAGTTAGGGACTTCAGCAAATGAACAATGTCCTTACAAGTGTAGAGATGTGTGTTTGGGTGTGGCTAGACGTAAGCTCTGGCTGAATCTGGATCAGACTTGGCCGTCGCCGTGTAGACCTTTGTCTTGTTTCCATAGTAACCACTGCAAAACAAGAGAGATAAAGTCAGACTCAAAGTGTAGCTACAAGTCATTTTTCAAAGCAGACATTTGGACGTGTCAGAAACTCTTTGGTAATGTCTTTCCTTTTATTTATTTGGAAATTTAACTTGTGAAATCCTCTCTCCTGATTGGCTGCTGACAGCTCCATCAGCTGAGGAAACAGCATCTGGTACAAAAGTATTTTAGCCGACTGCTCTGACACTGAGCTCCAGAGCTGAGAGCTGTTTCCATCACAATACATAAAGAAGACATTTGAGCTGCGCGTCCTCTGCACTTCTCGTCTTTGCTAATAAAGGACAAAAGAAGACAATGAAACTCTGGTAAGGTTCGTCGTACTGACCCTTTCTTGCGTTCAGATGATGCTCTCTTACAGGCGGAGCAGAGAAGACTCCCACCCAGGATGGCCAGACAGGATCCACCCCATCCCAAGTAGAGGCCGGTACCCAGCTCAAACCTGCAGACAACACAGAGCACAATGAAACAACACACGGTGAGGTGAGACAACACACAACAGAGAATAAAAGACTTCAGAGTTCTCTCTGAAGGACTGAGGGACGGTAGGAAACTACAGGTTAGAGCTGTGCCAGTAGCTCTCCACACTTCCTGATACTGTCCCTGACAAAGATGGACAAATATGACGAAGTATTGAAGTCTGAATGTATTTCTCCATCATGAAGAAGTAGCTTTTTATAATTAAAGTCTATCCTTGTCACTTCACAGCTCCAAAAACTTGGCTGACAACAGTTTTATTTGTGGAATGTCCATTTAGCTACACAAACATCATGGGGAATTATGCCGTGAGGAACTTATCTTTTCATCTTTTAAAGAACCATCACTAGCTATGATGATGTCACACCTTGTGTCAGAGGATCATAGTAAACTTTTGAAGGATGTGTGTTTGGGTCGACTCACTTCTCACCGCCGACGAAAGGGTCGTAGAAGTCCTGCACGACTCTGTAGGCGTACCAGGAAACTGCTATCATGCAGCACAGACCTGCAACACACCAACAAGGCAAACATTAAATCCTCTTGTCATTACTTTCCACCATAACCTGCGGGGATGACTCAGTGCTGTGGATGCTGCCATTTTGCCACCTTATGGGAATAGAGACCATAGAGACAGACAACCATTCACACTCACATTCACACCTACGGACAATTTAGAGTCACCAATTAACCTGCATGTCTTTGGACTGTGGGAGGAAGCTGGAGCACCTGGAGGAAACCCACGCTGACACGGGGAGAACAAACTCCGCACAGAAGGGCTCCCCCATGCTGAGGTTCTGATTACATCCACAGACACTCTAAAATCATCTATTTAGTATGTGCTCTATCACATGTGCCTGTGAACATGAAGCTCAGTCTTCGCTGCGGCCGACTCACCAGCGAGTATGCTCAGGATTCCTCCAGTGACGGCGATCTTGGCCTTGGATTGGTCGGTGGCCGACCCGATCTTGATGCACTTCAGACCGAGCAGAGACACGATCATGGAGGCGAGGCCGAGGAGCAGAGCGATGATCATCAGAGCACGACACGCCTGGACGTGAGCTGCAGAGACAGGAAGATAGAAACATCTTTACATTTACATCGTGAACAGTTTCACCAAGACATCTATAACTCATCCTCATAGAGAGGCTGCTACACTGAATTTCATACACATGCATACATAAACTTTCTGCTGCTCTGTGTGTGGACAAACATATCCAACATGTTTATCCTCTCCAGGGGAGCATTAGATGATATAAAGCAACAGGGCTGATGGGAAATGTGGTCTTACTGTGGGGAAACACTACCAGTGGACTGATGGAGGTAACTGGATGTTTCAATTGTGATCTCAGCCTGAAGTCACTAAAATGTGTATTTTTTCACTTAAAGGTATAACATGCAGGATTTTCCTTAAAAATGCACAATGTATAGACTGATACAAAAGTAATTCCTCTCAGTCATCTCTAATGACCGGGCCAAAATGGAATATGTGGAATTTGTGATTGTTTTCAGCAGTGATCCAAAATGAAAAGCTGAGTAATTCTACAGAACGGGTTTTTGTTTTTTGCTTGCAATGTGATAGACAATATTCATTCATGATAACAATTCTTTTTTGACAAAAAAAAAACTCACACAACACATTAAAACCTAAAATGATCTCAAGTCAACTCGGTCTCATTTCGAAGTTGTCTAACACCGGCGCTGGGTCAGTGACTTCTGGCGACGTCAAAAGTAAACACAGCAGGACAGCAATAAAAGGAAAGGCAGCAGGAGCCTGAGCAGAGTGGGTGGGACCAGTGATGGATGGGTCTATCAACCACCAACTTTTACCCAGGAGGCTGATGTTTGCCTCCTGTGTGATTGTGAAGCCAAACCCTGTTCTGTTTTTCTAATCCCAACCACGTGCGTTTGTTGTACATGTAACATGTAGACATGAAAGGCCAGTAACGAAGCAGGGATATGTGACGACTTGGGATGAGAACATGTTGGTACCAAGGCCAGGACAGAATCCACATTGCACCTCCTGAATCCACAACCCAGTCTTACTCCAAAGTCGTTGAATACTGATGCTTGGTCAGTGACTTCCTGCATCAGACAAGCTGGCCTTCCACGTCGGCATGATACACGTCCTGTCACCGTTATTGTTTAACGGTGCCTGGCGGCGTCAGGGGGAAACGCAGCAGGACAACAAGATAAGCTAAGGGGCAGAAGTCTAAGTAGGGTGGGTAGGAGGGGTGGTGGATGAGTCCAACAACCACCGTCTTTCACCCAGGAGACTGGTGTTTGCTTTCTGTTTGAATATAACGCCATACCAAGTTCTTTTTTCCTGAACCCAACCACGTGCACGTGTTGGCAAAATGTAACCAAGTACATTTGTTGCTGAAGGAAAAAAAACATCAATTCGCGGTGTTGTACCAATGTAGTGCTTTTATTTTGAAAGAGACTGTATGCAAACTGTACATTTCCTGTGAAAACAGAAGTGTATTTTGAAAACAGACAATGCATGTAACAGGCTGAAGTTGACATGGCGTCACAGAACGTCAACAACCAACACACCCAGAGTACCTTGGACGTCATATGTGGACGTGGAAAGTCCATGACCAAACGTGGACGTGACGAGGTCGGAGTGAGAGTGTGTTGGATGTTCACTTTGAACTAATGTCCTTATTGACACGATTTCACAGTCTTGTCAATATTCATACATTTTGACATGAGGATGTAGGTTACCCAATCTATCGGCCCAACCACTGAATATGGAAGATAGACTAACTAGAGACTAGATGGAGAGATGAGTATCTACACCCATCTATCCTTCAATCTATCACAGATGAAAAGAGAAAAATATATAACATCCACACAGACTGTGTATCTGAATGTGTGTTGATCTCTCCATTCATGACTCACTGTTGATCAGATGAGGGATGGACAGATGTTTAGATATCTACCATAGACAGATCCATACACAGTATCCATCTAAAGTATATCAATAGAATTGCACTGAATTAACTGTCTTTAACAGACTTATCCAGCAGCTGCCTGTTACAGTGAACCCCACCCATGTTTTAACTCTCACCTCCGTCACTTCTCGGAGCAGCTGTAGAAGAAAGATAAGTTCTAGAAAAAAACAGCAGCTGTTCGTCTGTAGCAGAGACGTTCATGTTGTTAGAGTAAGACAATAAAATAATTCATCTCAAACATTTAGCCAAAACTAAAATGTGTTAGGTTGTGTCCCGCTCTCACCTAATGATAATTATAATGATGATGATAATGAATATGAGATCTGATGTCAGTTAATGACTCGTTAAATCCTGGTTTAAGCATCATTATTCAAAAGTCTTTTGCTTCAAATTCAATGAAACACGTCACATTTTTTAAACTGAAATGTCGTTCATAATCCACTCCATTGCTCTTGTTTCTGTCCTCAAGTGGAATAAATCTTATACAGTCAAAACTACAAAAAAATAGAGGCCTATCTATATGTTTAAATGAATTCACGAATGTGTTTTGAAGACAAAAAGAAAAGGAGGAACTGGAAGTAACATTATATATGTGTGTGTGTTTTACAGCACTCAGCTGTGCTGCTGTAGTAATTGATTGACCAGATGACCTCTGATGATCATAAAAACCTGCCGCACCTCTTTATGAGCCTCACACAGTTTCAGGAGAGAAGGCTGGTTACAAAACAGGCAGAAGGGCTGAACAATGAGTCATACTGTATGTTGATCATATTGAGCTGTAAAATTTATAATATGTGTTCTGTTTTTGGGACACCCAATCAAGTGTTTTAATTTTACGTCATGTTGTTAAACCTGTGGCTTCTTGAACTCTCCTTTTACTATCTGGATTTTATGTAGTTTTACGTGTGTGTAAATACAGTTTTAAAAAATGTAATTAAGTTGTCTAACCTATAATTTTTTCCTGAGGTAATGAAACCCACTTTAATGCCCAACATTTTAATGCCTCAGGTTATCAAATGACATAAAAACTTCATGTTCACCTGACACAAATCTCATCCCTTGTGAGCTTGACATATTTCTTTTATGTTAAGTCAACATTTTATTGGTTTAGAGCTAATTTGACTGAAATGTATAAGCTGATTTAAATTGTTCAAGGGAAATAAAGAACACTATCATTGTGCACTCAGCACATTGTTTCCCAGCATGCCAAGAGACAATTCGTTTGAGGCTATAAGCTGAAGAAAACTGTGTTTAAATGTGTTGTAAATCGCTCATGTTACCCATTACGCAGTGATTAATGTTTCTGTATTTCACAATGGTTCTTATCTGTTACAGTTAATGTTGTGGTAAAAGACATTTTGCACCATGAGTTTAGTCATTTACAGTTAGTGACGTCCCGCCTGTGTGAATTCTGAGAGTCTGATGTAAGGTCATTGTGCTGAGATGAGCACTTCCTGATTCAGAATTAATCTCTGCTTTGTTCTAGGAATTTGGAAATCCTACATTTGCCATAATATCATTTTAGAAATACATGAAATTAAAAAAAAAAAAATGTTGAGAAAGGTGTACTCAGTGTTTTCATGTTCATACAACACATTCTCACTCCGACCTCGACACATATTCACGCTGGTCATGGACTGTCCATGTCCACAAACAACGTCCAAGTTTCCCTGGGTGTGTTGGCTGTTGATGTTATGGAACAGTGTCTCAACTTCTGCCTGTTACATGCACTGTCTTCTTCTTCGTACACTTCTGTTTTCATAGGAAATGTACAGTTTGCATATAGTCTCTTTCAAAATACTTCAAGTTGCATGTGCAAATTGGGGTTTACAGTGCTATATGACGTACGTCTATGCAACAACAGAAATACGTTGGACTTACATCGGCCAGATGTTAAATTTTGGTAAGTATAAAAATTGTGTTGGCGATATTCTAAATGCCCAATCATGTTAGAATATGACGTCATGTAGACAGTAACACTGTGATGTTCTGCAGACGTTGGGTTTTGGTCTCTGTACCTTACGACTAAATGTCGTTATTCGCTTGGACGACGGATTTTGGTTACTTAACGACACACCATTAAACCAGCAAAACATCAGCATTAGACGTTGTCTTCACATTGAATTTTAGTGACCCAATGTCACAACCTAATGACACTGGTGGCCAGTTTGATTTTAAAATGTTGTGCAAGATATCTAGGATATTTAAATTTGAAAAATATGGAGTCCTGTGTTCAATTATACAAAAGTATGTTAGAATAATTACAGAGTAAATTTATGGGAGGAAATTAGTGTTCAAGAGGTTAACCAGCCATTTTTCTGACTACACAATATGTAAGATATAACCTTAAAGCTAAATGTAGCACAGATTCAACAGAATGAAGCCGAGTTAACGTGAAAATAAAGCCACGCTGTGTGCCTCTTTCTCTTTGATGGTGACCGGTGTTTCCCTCCATTTTATCGTCAGCGCTGAAGGAGGCTCAAAATGGCGCCCAAAAGATAATCTTATATGACAAGTAACGGAAGGTAAAACAACAAAATTATTCACTATACAACAACAAAAATTAAGTTGTGTATAAAGTTGTGTTTTTCTCTGTAACAGTCTGAGCAGTAACTGATCTTCATTCTTTGTCAGGCGGGAAACTTCTGGCTGTAAAGCCCCAACCTTTCGACGGGCATTTCTGAAATGGTGCCACATGGCATGCTGGCCTACTTATTGTGCAAACGATCTAAAAAGCTCTCAAGAATACAAAAACCTACTTTTACAGAGTCAGAAGCTCTATTGATCAGCCTCATGAGCCTCAAAACTTTAAAGTTGATTCTGTTTTTAAAACTTTTTCTGCATCCTGGTAGAGTCCTGGTTTCCTTCAGCAGCTTTATGACCATATATGAGGAAGCTGACCTCAATGCATTGTCTTAACGTACCAAGTCACTTAATCAGTCCTAAATTTTTTATTGTTTTGCAAAAATGTCAATGAAAACCTTCCAAAAGTTTGGGGAAAAAAATTCTACATCAGCATGTTCAAAGAATCATTTCTAAAGACAGATGATTCAAACTTCAGCGAGACGTCGAGCCCCAATGGCCAATACGTCTTATTTCACACTTCACTTTCTGTTAGTGAATTTGATGAGGGTATCTGTTTTCTTTTATTTAGTCCTTCTATCCTGTTTTGTTTTATATCTTTAAATGATGAATATCTTATAGACTCAAAAAGCTTCACTGGATATTTAGAAAAAAATCTTTAGAACATATTAAAGGACTAAAATGTGCTCTTTTTTTCTCTTATAGGGATTTGTTTTCTGTTTCAGAAAATAAAGGCTAAGGCCTTAAAACTCAGTGGGTCAGTGTTCTTATCTTACCGGGGAGGGCGAGGAGTGATTCAAAGTCTCTACACTCGGCGATGCCGGCGCTGTTCTCGGCGCAGGAGTGCCACAAGTTCTCAAACTGCCTCTGGGAGATGATGACGCTGCCGGACACGGAGGAGATCTTCCAGTAGTCGTTTGCCAGCGATGCTCCGGTGACCAGCCAGCTGATGAGGCACATGATGAACCCAGTTGCTTCCACAGCCGTCGACATGTTGGCAGCGTTTCCAGAGAGATCCTCAGAAGAAATCCAACTAGTCTAAAAAAACAATGAAGCCTTCAATATGGCAGGTTCAAACGGCCTGGTGTCCCTCGGTAAAGCTTCAGTGGGTGAAGTCAGAATCAGGTTGGGCTGTTGGAGGCTCTGGTCTCTGTCCTGCAGGTGTTAATCTGATGTCTGCAGCTCTAACAGGAGAACTTTACCCTCTGCCAGGGGCCATAAACTGCTGGGAGCCACTCCCTGTAGTTCCCCACCGCCTTCCACTCAGTATTGATCACAGTGACGATGATGATGAAGACAATGAGTCCTCAGTCACACCTCTCATAACCTTGAAAACTACCCGTAGTGTTTATGTAGACTGTGACAAGAGTCCTGCATGTTCCTGAAGTCATACAGCTGCTTTTCACACAGGAAGCATCAGACACTATGACAGCAAAGTCTAAATGGTAAAATGCAAGTGGGAAAGCTCTGGAGAACATGTACCTGTGCAGGTAAAAGTCACCTGGTTGCCTACTCAGGTCACCTAGATTGTTGTTGATAGGGAGTTTGCCAGGATATTGCCAAGTGTTGGTAGCTAAGGTGTAGTGAGATGGCTTTGTGTTGGGCTGTTTTAGGTTTTATGGTTGTTGTCAGTAAGTGGTTGGGACCATGAGGTGGTTGCTTTGGTGATTCAGACTCATTACCAGGTGGTCGGTTGATGCTTTCTAAGGTGCTTGTGGTTGTTGCTGAGGTGTTACTAAGCATTCTCAAGGCCAGGGCCGCTGCTGCTAAGTAAATTTGCGTTGTTGTTATGCTCACACATAACAGAGGAAAAGTCACAAAGCTTTACTGCATACATGTTCCACTGCAGACGAACTGTAGATCAGGCATTTTTCAACAGCTGCTGAAGCTCTGCAGACACATGTCCACATTTCTGGGCTGCGAGGTCGTGCTGTCATGATGTGACAGCTTCTGAGCGAGTCCTGCTTTGATGCTGGTGACAGTAAAACCATGTAGACGTTCCCGTCCCACTGTTGAAGTCAGGTATGTTTCAATGAGCTTAAGTTTCAGAAGACTTGGCTCAGCAGAGGCAGATTACTGTAATAAAGACCTCAAGTCAATTGAAATTGAAATTTGCAAACATATTTATGATGCTTATTACTATGGGCATTTAGAGTTTACCAGAGAATTCGAATCTATTTGTAATGGTAAAGGGGGGATGTGTTGAGGGGGACAGCAATAGCTGATCGCCACTGGTGAGCTGTTCCTGCTGTTACTGGTTCACCCTTTTCCCCTTGAAGGGCGGCGGCCTTGTGGGTGAAGGAGACAAAGACAAGCAAGACCTCATATTAGTAGAAATATATATGTAAAAAATGTTCATGAAGTATATACAGTACAGGCCAAAAGTTTGGACACACCTTCTCATTCAATGTGTTTTCTTTATTTTCATGACTATTTACATTGTAGATTCTCACTGAAGGCATCAAAACTATGAATGAACACATGTGGAGTTATGTACTTAACAAAAAAAGGTGAAATAACTGAAAACATGTTTTATATTCTAGTTTCTTCAAAATAGCCACCCTTTGCTCTGATTACTGCTTTGCACACTCTTGGCATTCTCTCCATGAGCTTCAAGAGGTAGTCACCTGAAATGGTTTTCCAACAGTCTTGAAGGAGGTGTTTAGCACTTGTTGGCCTCTTTGCCTTCACTCTGCGGTCCAGCTCACCCCAAACCATCTCGATTGGGTTCAGGTCCGGTGACTGTGGAGGCCAGGTCATCTGCCGCAGCACTCCATCACTCTCCTTCTTGGTCAAATAGCCCTTACACAGCCTGGAGGTGTGTTTGGGGTCATTGTCCTGTTGAAAAATAAATGATCGTCCAACTAAACGCAAACCGGATGGGATGACATGTCGCTGCAGGATGCTGTGGTAGCCATGCTGGTTCAGTGTGCCTTCAATTTTCAATAAATCCCCAACAGTGTCACCAGCAAAACACCCCCACACCATCACACCTCCTCCTCCATGCTTCACAGTGGGAACCAGGCATGTGGAATCCATCCGTTCACCTTTTCTGCGTCTCACAAAGACACGGCGGTTGGAACCAAAGATCTCAAATTTGGACTCATCAGACCAAAGCACAGATTTCCACTGGTCTAATGTCCATTCCTTGTGTTTCTTGGCCCAAACAAATCTCTTCTGCTTGTTGCCTCTCCTTAGCAGTGGTTTCCTAGCAGCTATTTGACCATGAAGGCCTGATTGGCGCAGTCTCCTCTTAACAGTTGTTCTAGAGATGGGTCTGCTGCTAGAACTCTGTGTGGCATTCATCTGGTCTCTGATCTGAGCTGCTGTTAACTTGCGATTTCTGAGGCTGGTGACTCGGATGAACTTATCCTCAGAAGCAGAGGTGACTCTTGGTCTTCCTTTCCTGGGTGGGTCCTCATGTGTGCCAGTTTCGTTGTAGCGCTTGATGGTTTTTGCGACTCCACTTGGGGACACATTTAAAGTTTTTGCAGTTTTCCGGACTGACTGATCTTCATTTCTTAAAGTAATGATGGCCACTGGTTTTTCTTTAGTTAGCTGATTGGTTCTTGCCATAATATGAATTTTAACAGTTGTCCAATAGGGCTGTCAGCTGTGTATTAACCTGACTTCTGCACAACACAACTGATGGTCCCAACCCCATTGATAAAGCAAGAAATTCCACTAATTAACCCTGATAAGGCACACCTGTGAAGTGAAAACCATTTCAGGTGACTACCTCTTGAAGCTCATGGAGAGAATGCCAAGAGTGTGCAAAGCAGTAATCAGAGCAAAGGGTGGCTATTTTGAAGAAACTAGAATATAAAACATGTTTTCAGTTATTTCACCTTTTTTTGTTAAGTACATAACTCCACATGTGTTCATTCATAGTTTTGATGCCTTCAGTGAGAATCTACAATGTAAATAGTCATGAAAATAAAGAAAACGCATTGAATGAGAAGGTGTGTCCAAACTTTTGGCCTGAACTGTATAAAAATAAAGATGGGTCCCCTAACAGGTTCCCCCTATGAGTCACTTTTGGGTTCAGTTTAGCATCACTTTTGTGTTGAGTGCATATTAACGACAATCACAACACACTGACCCCCAGTGAGCCGCATCATTTAAGGTGTGTTGGAAACACTGAAACCGTGGGAGGGGAACAAACACACGCTCACAGCTTGAACATGAAACTAAAATAAGCAGCAGCACTTACTGCCATGAAACTGAGATAAACATTTATTGCAGTGAAGTTTCACACACAGCAGCTCAACATCAGCTTCAACATTTCTTTTTTTGTTTGTTATATTTGTTGACGCACAGCAGAGTTACTGCTTTATTCTCTTCTTACACTGAAGTTCACCTTTAACGTGTTTCCTCCAGTGAACCAGCTAACTGTTTATGATCACTGGGGAAAGGAGAAGTCGCTCTCTGCAGCAGGAAGTAAAAGGACAATAAACACTCTCATGTCCAAATAAGGAAAACCAGGTCCTGTCCTACTGTCAGGCCGATGAGTCAAATGAATGAGGAGTGCAATGACGTCTACTAATGGCATAATTTCTTCATTAGTTCAGAAGACCAGGTGACCCAACACAGATGCAACATTTACAGCAACTCTCTGTTATTTTGGTGTCTTTCTGTGAGATTCATTTCACTTCACTTCATGGAAAAGTTAAAGCTGCTTAACTGCGCCTAAATGTTTTCATATGTGTAATTTCAATGAATAGACGAGTAACAGAATGAAAACACTGAATATTAAATGATGTTTCAGGGTCAGTGTTATGTGTCTGACGGTTTCAGACTGGAGCAAATATAGAAAAAAAGCTGACCAATAGTTGCTCTGTGTTTTATAGCTTTATGGACGGGGACAGTTAATGTTTGATCATCATGAGAGTCCAAAGTCTTCACACTCTGTCCGTCCTCTCTCGAGTGAAGCAGTCAGGCGGAGACACAGAGACATTACTCTAATCAGACTGGACACAATATTCACTTTCAGAGAGAAAAAATGCTGAATTAATTCCACTTTTAAAAGTTATAAAATTGTCCAGTATTTGTTGCTCATGAAAGCTTTGACTTCACGGGGTTTAACATCACCTCAGCTCGCACACTGCTGGAAAAGAGTTTAGATCATTTAAAGGGAAAGTTAAGATTTTTTGAAGTTGGGTTGTGTAAGGGAATTATCTACAGTCAGTGTATTACCTACAGTAGATGGTGGTCAACATGTCCCCAGTTTGGAGATGTTGGCAGGAGTACCAACACAGAAGCTGAGCAATCAACCAGTTCTCACTCCAAAGTTGTTGAAAGCCGCCACTTGGTCAGTGACTTGTGATGACAGACATTGACAGAAAAAAGCTGTCCTTTCACGTTGGCATGATACACAGCCAGTTGCTGTTTTGTTTAACGGCACCCAGCAACGTCAGGGGGAAATGTGGTGAAAGTACAGGCATCAGAAGACCGAGTAGGGTGGGTGGGAGGGGTGGTGGATGGGTCCAACAACCACCAACACTTACCCAGGAGGCCAGTGTTCGCTTCCTGTAAGATTGTAAAGCCAAACCCTGTTCTTGTTTCCCAAATCCAACCATGTGTGTGTTGTTGAAGGAAAAAAACATCAATTAATGGTGTTGTACCGATGTTGCTTTTATTTTGAAAGAGACTGTATGCAAACTGTACATTTCCTGTGAAAACAGAAGTGTATTTTGAAAACAGACAATGCATGTAACAGGCAGAAGTTGACACAGCATCCCAGAAGGTTAACAACCAACACACCCAGGGTACCTTGGACGTCATATGTGGACGTGGAAAGTACATGACCAAACGTGGCGAGGTTGGAGAATGTTGTCGACATTCTGGGACACTGTGTCAATGTTCTGCCTGTTACTTGCAGTATTTGGCTTAACATTCATACAGGAAGTGAACACCAGGTAAAAGTCGGTAGTTGTTGGACCCATCTGTCACCCTTCCCACCAGCCCTACTTGGACTTTCGTCCCCTTAACTTACGTTGTTGCCTGGCTGGGTTTCCCCAGCCGCAATCATGCAGATGTGAATGGATGGCTTTTTTTGTTGGTGTCTGACGCCGGAAGTGATTGACCAAGCGGCGATATTAGACAACTCCAGAGTGAGATAGCGGTGGTTGTACAAAAGGGCTGGTGTAGAGATGCATGGCCCAGAGAAAAGCCCACATTTCTGGTCGGAGGGTCAAAAACACAACTTTTAAAAACTATGAATGACTTGGATATCAACAGGTTTTTGGATATGCATGAACATTGCAAGCTTTTCGAGGAGGTGGTTGAAGCAAGACTTTGAAAGAAATTATATTTTGATTCAGAAAAGCAAAATGACAAGCAGCTGCAAGCGTTCCACTTGTCTGTATTTTGACATCATATATATATATATATATCATGTTAGGGCACGGCTGCATGTAAACGGGAATATTAGTGGAATATTTTTGTTAGCCATGAAAAAAGCTTTTGTCATTCATCAGTCCAATCGATGAGGTGTCATCTGCAAATTTAACGATGCTGTTATTGTGATATTTGGCAACACAGTCTGGCTCCCATACCAGTGGATGTCACTTTGTGGTGCGAGTGCTGCATAATTCTGCCTTTCTGATAATACACTTGGCCTTCAGAGGAGACCAGGAGCATGACTAGAATCAAAAGGAGTCATGAGAGTCGTGAGAAAATCATTTTCTAGCTTGTGCCAACAAAAAAGTGTGTCTGTGTTATTGAGACAACAAGAGGTTAAACATAAAAACACCGCAGAGCTCCAGTTGAAGACTCAGCCGCACATACCAGCAGCTCTATCGGCCCTAAAGAGCTCATCAGATGTTATGAGTTAAACCCATAAATTACAGCAGACAGCTGATGCCCCGAGGCAGCTGACAACAAGTCGAACCGGCTCTGTGGCTCAGAATCCAGCCTCAGCATCCCGACACACCAGTTTTTCTCTGCAGATCCGTGGCAGATCACAGCGACGCTCACACAGCTTCTGCTTTTTAGACATCAAACTGCTTTTCTTCTTGAACTCAGAGAGGTGAAATAAACACTGACAGAAACCCCAGACTGTGAATCATGTGGATCTTAAACTGAAAGACAAACTGGGATATTATCATCCTCTGCACAGTGGATTTAAGGCTTTTATTCACCTCTCGGATGAGCTGAAGGACGGATCCAGAAACGTGCGCTGCATGAAAAACAAAAGGAGTTTTCTTCAAGGGGTATTTCTGGACAGTGTTCTGGATTATATGTTGTTTTCTGCATCAGTTTATATGCAAGTCAGTGGTTGGATTTGGACATGTTGGACCTGACGTGACCAGATTCTTTCCCTCCTTTTGGTTCTGGAGACAAACGCCCCCCGGTCATGAGACGTGCTGTGAGCCTGCTGGTGATGATGATGGTCCTGCTGGACTTCACAAACTGTGAGTTCACCTTCACGCTCAGCTGATACAGTGGTGTTTTAACACTTTGAGAAATGTCTCAGATCAGGTGAAGACATCAGTTTAACCCACAAAATGGTAAAAACTAACATGTGCACTTGTAGAGATTTTTGGTGTGTGTGTGGGTGTGTTGCATGAGTCAGCTACCACCTTGGTCTACGTACACCTGCAGAGACATTCACATGTGTCTTTGCTGAAGTTCAGAGTTGTTAAGAAAAAGTTTGACATTTTATTTTTCTCTGAGAGTTACAGCGATACCACTCTCGTGTCTCCACACAACACAAATGCTAGGATAAATGTTGGCACTATGCATTCCTGCAAGCTACATATACATTACATTTGTATGTTTCATATGTGTTGAATCTGTTGAACAGTTACGCTTCTGTACATTTCAATTTTCAGTTTAATGTTGTGACACTGTTGTCAGTGTGTAATTTAGTTTAGGCACAAAAACCACCTGGTTATGGTTTGGAAAAGATCACGTTTCGGCTTAAAGTACCAGGTTATTGTCACCACAACCACATGTCTTGACTCTCACCTAGGTCTCACACCATCCACCATCCCCTCCACCTCCTGATGGGAAAACTTAGCTCAGATACTCCAGTCAGCCCAAACATTAAAACCTCTGGCAGGTGGAGTGAATAACAGTGATCATCTTGTTACAATGCAGCGTTCTACTCGACAACATTTGGTCCTGGCATGCGTGTGGATGCCACTTGACATGCACCACCTATTCAAACACCATTACAGACCGAGGACCCACCTCGTTGCAGAAGCACTCCCTGATGGCAGCGGACCCAGCTGGACAATAAACCATGTCACACTGCAAAAGGTGTTTGTGACTAAGAGCTCAAGGTGTCGACCTGGTCTTTAAATTCCCCAGATCTCATTCTGATCGAGCATCCGTGGGGCTTGTTGGTACCCCAGAGGCTCAAATTCGGCTCTGACCTGTCGAGCAGGGGCGTAAATATAGACAGTGAAGGCAGTGCGGTTGCACCAGGGCCCGTGGGGGGCGGGGCTGGTTGCGAATGATTCAGAATGACACCTTGGAACTGCTTATAAAAAAACAAAACAACTCACATTAAATTAAAAATGGTGCCATTTACTATGCCGTGATGATGGTTGGATAACATGTATTTTGATGACAGTGTGTTGCCTAATGTCAGGTCTTATCATGTGACGACACCATACGATACAGCAGCTAATTTAGGCGCAAAATCTGAGCACATCTACAAGTCCAGTGAGCAGTCGTGTCTTTTAAACAGAAAAATGGCAGTGAGAAAGGACAAGAGAAACAAACAGGAGTAGAAAGTAGCAAAGCTCCCTAAATCAGATTCCTTTGGCATTTTTATAAACAGCTGCCAGCGCTGTGTGTGTGTGTGTGTGTGTGTGTGTAACTAGCGTGCCCTGGGGCCTGTTATAACTACCGTATGCCACTGCTGTTGAGACATGGACACAGGACCTCTGGGGGTGTCCTGTGGTGTCCGGCACAGCAGCAGGTCCTTTGACTCCTGTGGGTTGTGAGGTGGGGTACCAGCACGTCCCACAGATGCTCGATCAGATTGAGGAATTTGAGGAATTTGGAGGCCAGGTCGACGTCATGTTCCTCCGGCCTAAGGTCGGGTTTCCCAGCAGAACACTGCGTCATAACAGGATGATCAAGTTACATTTAATCTGACTCTCACTTTAGAAATGTTGATACACCAGTAACACATATGAAACACACAAATGTACAAATCAGTATAAATCAGTACAAACTGGTGTTTTGCACCAACATACAATGTCAACATTTTCTCTGGCGGCTGGGCTGCTGCACGCTAAACATGGCTACAGCCAGTTGGCTCAGTTAAAACACTCAGCCTGGCTCTGCCCAAAGGTTAAACAAATCCACCTACCAACACCTGTAAAGCTCACTGATCAACATGTTATATCTTATTTGTGTCATTACATGTGTCCCACAGCTACGTCATGCCGCCCTCTGACAGTAATATCGGGTCCTCAGAGCAGAACCTCCCCTCTCTGTACCTCAGATAAGATTTAAACCATGAACTCATTCTGTCAGCAGGTGTTTGGATGCTGCCGGCTCCCAGCAGAGTTTCCATGGATTCTGTTGACATGAGACACGTACTGAGGTGGGGCCCTCTGGAGGCTCCCTGCGACACTGCAGTCCTTTACTCTGTTCAGTTCCAGGGGTGAGTCTCACACACAGACACACACACACATCATATCAAACCTTTGCTGCCCTCCTCCTGTCACAAATACTCACCAGTGCATATAATGCGGATTAATCCGCCGCTGAAAATAGTCCCCAACAAAGTCACTATTCCCTCCTGTTTGATAAAAACTACAGTGAGCAGCTGTTTGAAGAAATTACTGATGGAACTATTTATATTTGTGGTTTTAAAGATTTGCGTCTTCAGTAGGAACTAATGGGCAATGAGACAGACTAACATGCTGTTGTTTTGTTTTTTAATGAAACTGACTGATGAACAACTTCAGCTTTATAACTGTCAGTGGAGTGCACAACTGAGAGGATTTTAAAGAAAGGAAAATTATTCTACAGCATATTTTATTCCTAAAAATAACATGTCTTGCAAAAAATATTATCGTGTGGTTTCCACTTTAGGGGACACACCCCAGTTGAAATTTTTTAAAATTTTCACTTAATGAAATTTAGGACAATGCTTTGATCAAAACTTCCCAAGTTTAAGATGAAAAAGACAAAATGAGATGTCCAGTTTTATTTTATTAATAGTCCAAATCCTACAGATATTCAGTTTAATGTCACAGAGGACTAAGAAAACAAAATAACTGTCACATTTCAGGAGGTGGAATCAGTGATTTTTGACACTTGTGCAAAAAAAAAAATCAATCAATCACAGTTTTTAATCATCTGAAATGAACTGGTAATAACAGGTGTCGTAATGTGAGTAAAAACAGAAGAGAATCTACCAGTGAGGAGGTACAGTGAAACATGAAATATGTAGCTAATACCTGCAGCTTAATGTGAGAAACAACATCCAGCTGGTGTGTTTACCTTGTAATCATCACATCCATTTAGTAATTTAAGCAATTTGACGAATAACAAAGGATTTAATGACACGCCTGATCTAATAAACAGTATCAGCAGGTGTGTCTTTTCTCTGATGAGCCAACTGTGACACATTAACACACAAAGCTGCTTTAGTTTCCACATTCAGACTGCGTCACATCGGCTATAAATCACATTACAAGTATCTGTCCGGAACATTCCTGTGGTTAGTTTGAAGTCTTTAATTCGCTCCTCTGTTTCCGTAGAAGAGGATATTCTTTATTAATCCCCGAAGGGAAATTCAATTTTCTCACTCTGTTGTCAAATACACACACAGGCCCGAAATACACACACGTGCACAAACAGGACCTACACGTGCATTAGCCAGTGACCCTCCGGTTCCATAGCAAAGTCCCTATGGTACTCCTACTGCCCCTTATGAGGTGAGCAGAGTTCAGATCCTTCAATCGTGGCCTGTGGACCAATTTTAAATGGCTCCTCTATATACTATATGTGGTTCTCCACACAGTATGACCATTTTGCATTTTTTCCTTTCACCTCAAGATGGCAGGACTATTATACAGTAAAAAATATTTAAATCCAATAATGAAAATTTGTACTGCATGTCTAAACAACATATTCTCACTCCGACTTCATCATGTATTGATGTTTGGTTATGAACTTTCCACATCCACATACGACGTCCAAGGTACCCTGGATGTGTCTGTTGTTGACGCTCTGTGATGTCTGGGACAAAGGTACAGGCCTCCTGGGTGGAAGTTGGTGGTTACTGGACCCATCCACCACTCCTTCCCACCCACCCCACCTTAACTTTCGTTGTTGTCCCACTGTGTTTCCCGCTGATGCCACAGAGCGCAATGAAACTATAACGGCAACCATCGTGTATCATGCCAACATTAGAGGACTGCTTTTTTCGTCAGTGTCTGACGCTCAAAGTCACTGACTAAGCGCCAGATTTCAACGACTTTGGAGTGAGACCAGGTTGGAGAAAACGTGTTTTTGCTCAGAACTGTGTGAAACCAGCATAAAATGGGCATGTCTGCAAAGGGGAGGCTTGTGGGGACCCATAGAACCCTTCTTCGTTCAGATCTCTTGTGAGAGTGAGGTGAGAACATAGATTTTAATAATGGCTACAGTAGATACCAGACCCCAAGATGGCGCCTATTCATTTTAGTGGAGCTGCTCACCTGCCACGTACGCCAAGAAGTTTTTGAGCTCCTGGGTTTACTTTAGTGGCAACACATTCTCACTCCAACCCCGTCACATATCGACATTTGGTCATGGATTTTCCACGTCCACATATGACGTCCAAGGTACCCTGGGTGTGTTGGTTGTTAACCTTCTGGGACGCCGTGTCAACTTCAGCCTGTTACATGTATTGTCTGTTTTCAAAATACACTTCTGTTTTCACAGGAAATGTACAGTTTGCATACAGTCTCTTTCAAAATAAAAGCAACATCGGTACAACACCCGGAAATTAAGTTTTTTCCTTCAACAACAAACACATGTGGTTACATTTAGCACACACACTCAAGTGGTTGGGTTTAGGAAAATAAAACAGGGTTTGGCTTTACAATCTTATGGGAAGGGGACACTGGCCGTCCAGGTGAAAGTCAATGGTTGTTGGACCCATCCATCATCCCTCCTACCTGCCCTACTCAGACTTTCACCTCCTTAACTTACCTTGTTGGCTGTTGTCAGCTTTTTTCATCAGTGTCTGATGCCAGAAATCACAGACAAAGCGCCGGTACTCGACGACTTCAGAGTGGGACTATGTTGTCTGCGGTTTGCTGCCCACTGAATATGTGTGTTTCTCCCGCTGGCTCCACCCACAAGTTCCTGCCCGTCTCATAGACTTTACATTGTGATGATGTCACAGATTTTTAAATTGCTCGGTGACCTGTTTTTCCCTCGTCAAAATTTAGCCTAAATTTGAAGCACTATTTAACCCCCTTCCTGAGAAGCTAGCATGGCATGATTGGAACCACTGTGTTCCTCCGGTCTTCTTGTTTAAGAGGGCTGAAAGAGAAATATTATTTCATACACTTTTATGTAGAATTCAGTTTGGCATGTTTGGACAGTTTGGGACAGGAGACCTTAAAGTTCTATGTGAGTGAAGAAAACCTGTCGTGTAAGTTTGATAACAGAGACGGTGGATGTTTCTTCATTAGTACTGTGATAAATGTCACCCAACAGGTCGGCTCCACCTGTCAGCAGGCCGACACACTGACTCATCCTCGCTCTTAATTTGATTTTCACTGCGCTGCGACAAACAGAAGCCTGATTCAAGAAGGAAAAACACTGTGAACAAGCCGCGCTCAGCTCCTGTGAATCAGTGGCATGCACGGCAGCAGCAGCACAGTGGTGGAGGTATGCAGGGTGTGGCGCCTGACTTCAGGTGATTAATACTGAGGTGCCAACTGGGTGAATATGACAAAACCCACATTATCTGTTCAGAGACACTGACGCACACAAATGGTTTGAGTTAGTTTCAGCTTACACAACCAGGTCTGTTCTCATGCTGCAACAACAAACACCAAAAAACACCTTCAAAATAAAGAAACATGACGCAGCATATTTAAAGCTCTCTGTCTGTCTCTGTCTTCAGTGAGTTTGAGCTGATGGTGCTGAACGGCAGCTGGGTGGATGCTCATGAGTGTCAGCTGATTCCTCACAGCCACTGCGACTTGACCTTAGACCTGGGCTCCGACTCCGACTACAACCTCCGCGTCAGAGCGCAGTGCGGCTCCCAGCTGTCGCCTTGGACCAAACTCAGAATGCCCTTCAACCGCAGAGACAGTAAGACACGAACAGGAGCAGGTTTCTGATCCTGCAGGAACACAGCAGCTGATTCCACTTTCTCACATGTGAAATTAAGTTTATAACTTTATTTACAAGCTTGTGTTAGCCAGGCCTGTCAGTCAGGCTTCTCAGAAACTCCATCATTTGGTTTGTCAGAGTTTGGTTTTTAATTAGCTTTGTAACGTTATAGAAAGGGGGTGTGGCGTCATGATTGACAGCTGTGTGCTCGCAGTCAGTGGTGCTGGGTGTACGGGCGGGAACTTGATTTGTTACCAGCGAAAGATAACATCGCCTATATTACTTTGGTTTTGTACAGTGGAAGGAAGTGGAGATGTGTCATCTTTATATACAGTCTTTGGCATGGACGTGCATCGTCTACACTGGGCATAGCCGTGCCTCGTCGTAGTTTTAGGTGGTGCAGCAGGTGTGAATATTTATCACAAGGCTGGACTCTTTGACGTCCAGCTGGTGCAGCCGGCCCCTGATGTATGATGTTCATTTGAAATAGTTTTTAGCCCAAAGACAAAGAATAAAGTGATTCAAAGTTCCATTTAGTGCAGGGGTCAGCAACCGTAACTATCAAAAGAGACATTTTTGACCATGCGTATTAACTTAAGTCTAATTTTTATTGATTTATTTACGATATTTTGGTGCTTTAGTGTTGCAGCGATGGCGGTGAAAGCAAACAAATCTGTCCACACACTATTAAATTCTATATTTTCCTCTGAGACTTTTACTTTCATGGATTTGGAATCCATTATTACCCGAGCTAGGGAGGCTCAAGACGAGTGACTGCTGTTGAGGTTTGGCAAAATTTAGAGGAAAAGGCGCCAGGCCGTAGACGTGTGACGCACATTTTAGTTGACAAAATGTTCAGACTTCTTTTTTTTTGTTAATCAGTGCAGAGGCGACACATTTTAACAGTTGAGGGATGTAAGAATTTTGCTAGACCTACAACAGTGACACATTTTTGGTCACAGCCACAGAGAGCGACTGGAGAGAGGCTAAAGAGCCGCATACGGCTCCAGAGCTGCAGGTTGACCACCCCTGATTTACTGGATGTCCTCACAGTGCTGCATGACAGCGAAGAATGCTGTGCAAACTTGGATTCTGAATTTGTTTTCCGTCCAAGCTGACATAAGGTTGCAGAGAAACATGTGCTGCTCACATTCATGTGTTTTCTGGGTTTTTTTTTTTACAGCGTGACATGTTCGTCTTTTCATGTTTCTGAGGTTCTTGTGTCAATGTCTGTTCCTGCATCAGTTAGCGGCCTCCTGGGTTTCACATCATAGCAGGTCGGGATAGGGTTAGGCATATTTTTAAACTGATACTTTGCGATAGGGCCGCAACAAAGTCCCTTAATTACGCCGCCTTTGCTTTTTTATACAGACCAATGGCGGCGTCATGTCGCTCCAGTGTGTGATGCACAGCATGCCAGCGTTCCAGAGGCAAAAAAGTTGTGACGGTGTGATGTGTAACACAACAGCGTCGGCTTCTAGTGTGACATATAACATACTTGTCAGCAGCACTTTATAAATAATAACAATGTCATTAACGTGTCAACAACAATTATTTATCGTCTCTGTTAAATGGTGGCTGATCTCGTCTTCTGGTCAGAGGGTAAGGAGCTCCTGGACCTCATTGTTTTCCCAATTTGCAGAGTTAGCCGCTAACTGCTTCTAGCTGCATTTACATCAGTGGTTCCAAACTGGTCCAGATTTCTCCTCGGTCATTAGTTCAAGGTCTACACAGTGTAATATAGTCAGCGTCATACTTGCATTTTTAACATTGTCAAGCTAGTTTGCTGTCTCTGTCAAGTAGCTGTCCATTAGCGTTCACACTCACTAAAAGTTCTGCACTGGAAATTCACTGTACTTCAAAATAAACTTGACATGTTTGTGAGTCACTTGCGGCCCATTTAGAGAGGACACCTTTGGACTGCAACCTACCAGTTGGGAACCACTGTTTTACATCTCCTAGTAGAGGGTCAAACACATGCTACGTCGTCAGAATGTCACACCCGTCTCGTCCTGCCAGCTCACGCTCTTCACACAGACATTATTACCTCCACTGCCGTCTTAAAGGCGAGACAACTCTGTCCCCCCATCTTGCAACTGTACCTTTTATACAAAGTGGCGAGGGGGAATAATGGCGCGACATTCCCACCTTCAAGAGGCAGTTTAAAAGGGACGATAAAGAGATAATGGGCTGGGTTTTAGGTTGGGTTCAGGTTAAGGTGAGCAGAAACATGTCGACAGGGAAACAGACTTTGACACAACACCGCTAAAGTCCCATGTTTTCCTGAAGGCTGCAATAGTGGAGACATGTCAAAATATTCAGAGGATGCACAGCACAATCTTTCCTCTAGAAAGTTCAAAATGTCTGTCCACGTCGCTGTTTAGCACATTTATAGGTTTACAGATGAATAATCAGTGAATGGTACTCTCATGTTGACAGCGGTCTTGACGGCGCCAGAGATGGCAGTGAAGGCGGTAGGTGATGCCCTTCAGGTGTCGTTCAACAAGCTTCCTCTCACTGCTGTTGTCAGTGTGACGGTGTGGAAGAGAGACGACGAGCTGCAGGTCAGAGTTTACTGCATGTCTTTATCTTCCTCTCTTTCCTTCCTCCCATAGTTACATGTCCTGTCTTTAATTTTTCCTCTTTCCCACCCTCTCCCCTTCTTTCTTTCCTTTACCCTGTCTTTCCTTCTTATTCCTCTTTTTGTCTCATCCCTTCGTCTCTTCCCCACTCATTTTCTTTTTCCAGCGTTTTTCTTCTTCCATTGATTGTATTCCCTGTCATCTTCACTTCTTTCATTGAAGCAAGTGAATTTGTAGCTCAGAATCATGCTGCGGTGCAGATTTGTCTTGTCTAATTTAAAAAACAAAACAACAGATAACACTTGTATTATATATCCTCCCTGTTTCTCCCTCTCTGTCTCTGATTCAGGCCACTGTGCACACGATGCCAGCTGAGCAGATGACGCTGCTTGTCCCCGCCCTGCAGGAGGGAGCGGTGTACTGCGTCAGTGCTCACACCATCCTGGACAATCGGCTCCACAGCAGCAGCACCGACACCAAGTGTGTCTCCATCACTGGTGGGTTACAGTTACAGGGTGTTACGGCACACACACACACACACACACACACATTTGTTTTATTTACATGATACCCATAGGTCCTCACAAAGTTATCCTCACTCCAAAAAACATCCCCATGTCCCATGTTCTTACTTTCTTAAAATAGATTAACTTTCCAAAAACAATGTCTTGCTTCAAACTCTTTCCAAAATATTACCAATTTCAAGAAATGTCCTCATTTTCCAAAAAGATACTTACCTAAATGACCTCATGTTATTTTTTTCCATTTCTCAAAATCCGTTTTTACTTTCCAAAAATGTACCTATTTCCAAAACTCTGTCCCCAATTGCAAAATGTCCTAACGTTATGGTCTCACTTTCCTAAAAATGTCCCCTTGTTTCGTATTCTTTACAAAATATTCCAGATTTTAAAATATTTCCTTACTATCCAAAAAAATCTACTTACCTTACTGACTTTATGTTTCAATATTTTTTTTTTCACCTCACAAAAATATTTCCACAATCCGTGTTTTTACTTTCCCAAAATGTCCTCTCTTTCCAAAATGTTGCAGTTTTTAAAAATTGTTCCCAGTTGGTTCACCTTCCAAAAATTGCTCATTAGTCTTTACAAAATATTCCTAATTTTAAGAGACATTTTAATTTTCCAAAAATGTTGTCAATTTTTTTAAATGTTACTCTCTAAAAGAAGAAGAAAAATATTCTCACAATCCATGTTTTTACTTTCCAGAATGTTCCCACTTTGCAAAAATGTCCTTGTTCTTAAAAAAAAATCCCCTTTACAAAAATGTCACAATTTTAATAAATGTCACTTTAAAAAAAGAATAAGACAAAATAAATAACTAAGAAATACTCCAACACAGCAAGAATTTTATCACTTTCCAAAAAAAGTTACTTACTTAATGTTTCAGGGTTCTTTTTTTTTTTTACGTCACAAAAATATTTTCAAAATCAATTTTTACTTTACATAAAAATGTTCCCATTTTCAAAAACTCTGTCCTCACTTTGCAAAAATGTCCTCATGTTCCATGTTCTTGCTTTTCTTAAAATGTACAGGCCTAAAAAAATGTCCTCTTACTCCATATTCTTTGCAAATTATTCCCAATTTCCAGAGATGTCTTCATTTTCCACAAAATCTTGTTACTTTCTGAAAGAACCTTGCATTTTTTCCACAAAAATATTCTCACAAAAATATTCTCTCAAATGTTCCCATTTTGCAAAAACATCTTCATGTTCCATGTTCTTAATTTCCTAAAACTAAATCCCCACTTTCTGAATTTTTTTACTTTGCAAAGATGAACAAAAAAACAAACAACCGAAAAAATGCTCTCACTTTCCAGGAATTCCTTTCTCTGCTTTTTTGTCAGAAAATAATAATAAACAAGTCATGACCTTTTATCTAATAAATTAATGTAATATAATGGATTTAAAGAAACACTCTGACCTGAGTTCAAAAATAAATGCTGATAAACCAGAAACTTAAATTCTTTATGATCCGCCCGCAGGTCCAGACGCTTCCTGGAAGAAGCCGACCACTGTGACTGTGACTGTCATCGTCATGGCCGGTCTCCTGTTCGCTGTCTTCTGGTCCATCGTTCACTGTCGTCCAGACATCTGTCAAACGTACATCCGTAAAGAGCCACTGCCCCGCTCGCTGGTCAGTCTCATCCCGTATAAACACAGAAATGCATATAAAAATAGTGCATTAAAATCCTGTTACGACAGTAGAAATGCACCTGGTTTTTAAAATATTTTAATATTTAACTGAGCTCAAAAAAATGATTTTAGATTTTAAAAATATGCAAAATATATAACAAAGATAATTATGTTACTTACTTAAATGTGGTCGCTGTAATGTGTCTATTATTTTTAAACATATTTTATCATAATTTAACCCAGGTTTGTCCTGTACCACTGGACGTCATTTCTGTCTTAAATATTGTGATTTATTGTTTCTACAGTTTTAATGTGACAACATTTTTATAAGGAGATAAGAGAGACATGAAAGAAACTTTAAATTTGACCAAAATCTGAGATCCTAAATCATACATACATGCTCCAGTAAGTATATTTTGGGATATTAAGGGGTTTGGGTTCATCCCTCAACGGGATGAAAATCAGTTTAAGTCTCAACTATGTGATTTTGAATTCTTAAAATATCGCAGTATATCCGTGTGTGTTTTAGCACAGAGTAAATGTGTTATGAAACTTTTAATTTTATAATAAAGGAAATCCGCCCTCTGTTGCAGGAACCTGACTGGGACATTAAAATCCCGATGAGCCCTGAGGAGGCGGAGCTTTGTGAGGAGATCCACGTGTGCGTCGACCCGTTGACAAGTTAACAATCTGAAACCCTGAAGAGTCACGACAAGCAGCGACCTCCAGGGCTGAAAAATGAAGCCACTGTGGAAGTGCCAAAAACTGCTGACTCCAAGAGCGAGTCAATCCCCACAGACCCTCACATTAAAACTTTACAGCAGAAACAAACATGTTTACAGCCTGGTACAAGGTTTAGTCTCCATGACAACCGTATGGGGGATGAATTTGTATTTATCTCACCTGCTTAAATATTTTTTAAGCTTAAAGCTTCTCATAATTGACCTCCGGTCTGAAACACATCGGCTACTACAACCAACAACACAACAACGTGAAGCTCCAGGAAATACACCCCACCAAAGGAGAGCCCTCCTTGGCCTCGGAGGTCGGCTGTAGCTTTGCACTGGCTACACAGTCCAAACTGGATTTTAATCGTGGACAGCTGCAGCTACAAAGAAGTGATGAAGCTTGGGGTTGGATATGTGGTGGATGAAATGCTGCTCCATGAGTGATTCTCCATCTTTCAGGCAGATCTTTGGGAAAATACCAGTCACAGGTGACAGGAAGCCCCCAGGTAAACAGGAGCTGTTCAGCCTTAGCTACACTTAACTGTGATTCTCCTGACGTTCACACAGAGACACACATCTGAATTTTGGGAGATACACATTTAAAAAGTTTATGGGGTGTAACGGAAAAGTAATATAACAAGTAGTGTAATGAATTACTGTTGGCAGGGAGTAATAAGTAATATTATTACTTTTTAAAAGAGTAATGAGTAATGTATAAGATTGTTAGAGTAACAAGCCCAACACTGGGGTTGAGGGAGGCCTGGCGGAGGGGCTCCAGAGAGCAGGAGGAGAGCAGGAGTCAGATCAGGAGAAAGCTGCAGGCACAGGGATGCAGGCAGCATTTGAAGAGTTTGAACAAAGATGCTTGAATGAGACTGACTATGGAGCAGAGTTTACCATGTGGCCGTGTGCTGGAGTTGAAGCCTGGTATCTGCTGCAGAGAGGATTGTAGATGGACCACAGCTGTTACCTGACACCTGCTCACCTGATCCCACTCCTGCAATCAGAGGCAATGGGAGACTGAGAGTGGGAGGGGGAGAATCTCCCAGCTAGGAGGGGGAGGAGGCTGAAGTGGAGGCGATGACAACCTCAATGTGTTGCAGTTATATACAATTTATTTTGTCATGTCGTTTGGAGACATGTTGGACCTTCCTACGTGCCACTGGAGCAGGGTTTTCAGTTTTTCAGAGCAGGGACGTCTCAGCTCAAAGAGGGACACAGCAGGGACCCTCTGCTACATATATGGTATAAAACTGAGCTGCACTTGTGACAATCCTCTGAATATTTTTGGGTCTGCTCTCATCTGCACTTGCCTGTAGTTATGAAGGGCTTATTATGCTCAATGTTAGCTACATATACAGACACAGATGGAGCCTTCTGTTCGTGCTCTGCATTCGTTTTGTCCGTATTTGTGCACGTTTTCTGACAGCTTACGGACACAGCAGTAACGCCACTGATCGTGGAGGCAGTATAGCCTACTTTAAGCAAGAAAAAACCGTGAGAGACAACTAACCCGGATGTCCACTGGATCTGTCGCGTGCGCCATTCAGCCGCGGCTCTTGCAGCCATTCAAGTCAATGTAAGCTGCTCCACCAGAAGCAGCACGGCACGTCCTAGCCACGTTCTAGAAGCGGCTCGGTGCTCCGCTCCGCTACAAATATGTGCCAGGTCTATTTTTTGACAGATGCGGCGTGATGCGCATCGATTTCCACAGACCAAATGAGTCAAACAGGAAGTCAGGCGCTGAAAAGACGAGAGTATCTGGTCAAATTTTAAAATAAAAACACCCATGAAAACTCCGGAGCGTATTTCACATCGCTACAACAACATGACGTCAAAGTTTGTGGCCCCCGGCAGGTAGAGAAATCTTTTCTTTGTTTGTTGATGTCTTTATACCTCCAGTGTTTCCGCAAATTATCACGTGACATCATGATCTCGCCGCCAATTCCAGCCGCTCGCATGCGCGCCGCTATAGATAGCTACGCTTCCAGTGGACATTGACGCCCGGCACAGGATGAAGCGAGTCCACGCCACAGCTGAACCGCACACGCGACGGATCCAGTGGACACCTGGTAAGACCTTTAAAAAATGGCAGAATGGAACAAATTAGTAATATAGTGAAAAGTATTGTCCATCCACCTGCTGCAATGTACTCAATGGCCTCGCATGCCACCGCCGTCTACATCGCTGCCCCTGATAAAGGGTACATTAATATCAGCACCTCCACCGTCGCCTCCTTTGTTGTCGTCTGAAACTTTTGACTCTTCCCTCTGATGCCATACAGTGGATGTATCTGTGCCAACATGAAGGACACATGGAAGTATGAAGGCAGACACGTTTACAACATTTGAAACAGATGTATCTGTTCCTGTATGTAAAGGGAGTATCAATGAGCTTTAAGTCCGCTGCAGTTGTGGCGTGGCTACGTTCGTTAGCCTCACTGTCTGCACCTCTGCCGATGGTTTCTGATGTGGACGGTGTGTCAGAGTCTCTGGTTTGTTACGAGACGATCCACTGCGGCTGGGGAGAATATCTGCACACCTGGAATAATAATACAGATAATTTGTTTATTAGAGTATTTATTTACTGTGACATCATCGATTACTGTAACGAGTCGTAAATGTTTACTTTATGGCATCTTTTTTTTGTTGCCGTCACGTCTAAGTGTTACATGTTGTCACTCTGTTATTGGTGTTTTATTAGATTTATGCTGTATTTTTTATTTTTTTACATGAATCCTGATCCTGTGTGTGTGTGTGTGTGTGTGTGTGTGTGTGTGTGTGTGTGTGTGTGTGTGTTCAGCTCAGGTGATATGAAGGTGATACTTTGCATTAATATTTTATGTCAATAAATTCAACATGTTTTAAAGTTCAGATCATCACACACTCTCCTGATAATTTCAAAATAAACACGTTCAATATTGAATCTTAAATACTAAGTACAAGTTGATCAACATTTGAAGTGCACTAAAAAAAAAGTTTTTGCACTTTTTATTTAATGTGCAAGAAAAAAAACAGCAACTTCTCGTGTTCAGGCTGTTCTCACACATTTGCTGGATGTTTTTCTTATGAGAATCAATGCACACAAGTTCGTACATATCCAGCGTACTTTGAAAGGCTGCGATCACATGACCAATTCAAATGCTTGTAAGAAGGCAGGTCGGGGTGGCAGATGGGTCACAAAAAACCCCCCAAAAAAACAGACTTTCACCCAGAACCTTTCCCTGGAGTAACATGTTTAGATCTGTGTGAACTCTGAGTCATTTTAAGGTACGTCCTCAGCATGTTTCTTCTCCTGAACCTAACCTCCGTAACTTTACGTTAATTATGTAACTGTACGTTGATGTAACGTTATTCGTGGGGTGCAGATTCGTAGGACACTATATGAACCGTTCTATGAGAATACAAGGTCAAGTTGCATGCAACACAATTTATGAGTTTCCGTTTTTTTTTATCACAATCACGATGTAGAAGTTTTAGATACGAGAAAACAGGTCCTTCATATCTTGTGATTACAGGTGTGAGAAAATGATGACTTCACCACAGGAAGAAAAACAGCAACATTTTTGCAGCAGCAACATCATGTCTACTCGACTCGGTGTTGTCACCACCACTGTTGTTTTCAGCCTTTTCCCCATTCTATGAGACATTTGTCACTGATTTTGTTACGTCTACTACGTGCCTCCTTAACCCCATGCCCACTTCTCTGAGTCAGTCATCGTGTTTCCATTACAGTCGTTCGCAAAATAAAAGCGATATTTCTGAAATTTCGACAAAGTTCAATTGCTACTTGCAGGTGTTTCCATTGAACGGTGTTTTGCGAACTAGCTGTATATTCTCGTAAATTCTCGTCCGTCCTGCGAGACTTCACATTGAGGAAGATGGCCGAAAGCGTTATGTGTCTCAGGACACTGTGACATTTTTATCATGAATAACTGTTAATAATAACTCCATCTCCTCCTCTGTCCACACATACTGCGCCATCTTCCTCGAAATGAACTGGTCGCATGACCCCCTACGTCATGTCCGTTGACCCCGGTGACATGTAAATGCAAATGTAAATTTCCATTACACTTTTGCGATACACTTTTATATCGACACGTCTGAAAAACCACCTCATGAGAGCGTAAAAATGTTTTAGCGATATTTGAGAGGATTTTCAAAATATAGGTGTTTCCATTACCAGTTTTTTATTGTGATATTTAGGTTTTGCGCATTTCTAGGGGTAATGGAAACGTGACTAATCATGTCTGCATGTGCTCTGCTGACACATTTCTTTGATTCATCTCTTCTGTCTGACTCTGTGACCTACAGTTTAAAAATGGCCGCGGTTACCCCAGTACAAAAGAACGTGGCTCTAACCTGGAGAACTACAAGAACCATACACCAGTCTCCAATCTCCCATTCCTTGCCAAACTCCATGAACAAACTGTTGCCAGCCAGGCTTTAGGGGTGTAAGGGTTCACAAAATTCACAGTTTGGTTTGATACGATACAGCCAAACATTTTTGCAAAAAAGTAGAAATGCCAGAAAAAATGTTTCCTTGATTTTTTAATTTTTTTAGATGTCCATCTACATCCCAACCCTCACCTGGGGCCTCATTTATAAAACAGGAAAGGTGACGTATGAACAAATCACAGAAAATGCATACACACAAAATACCCTGATTTATAACACAGTGTGCACGCATGTCCCACGCCTGTTTCCGGTATAGGCCTATATAACGTGTTGTTAGCCAGGTTATTGTAATTAAGCGTCTGAACTGTCACTCACACTCACGTAGAAAATGAATGGAAGTGTCTGTAATATTGTCATTTTGCCAACAATAGGACCTTTCCTAAAATACTGCTCTGCTGTGAAATAACTTTCGTAACGCTCTCCATTTCTTTCTCTCTCTTGTCTTTGATCCGCTGTCTCTCGAAGCTACAGATCAAATAAATTATTTATAACTTATACATTATAGTATCGTCTAATTAATAATTAATGATATTTGTACAGTTTTAAATAAACAGTATGATAGTGTTTTCCATATTTGCTGAGAAAGAGTTTTCTGTAAAAGGAATGAAAGCCAGTACCACAGAGACACCTATGTCAGGGTTTGAGGTTTTGCTCCCCTGCTTTCCTCTTGTGTCCTCTGTGTCCCCCTCCCCTGTCTGTGTGTGCTGGCTGGGTGTGGCTGACCTTCCTCCTCCATCTACTCACCTGCAGCTCATCTCCTCGTCAATTACCCACCTCCACCTGTATTTAAGCCCAGTCTGATCGACCTCTCGTCACCAGTTTGTTCCCGTCACTACAGTGGTCACACGACACGGCCAGCTCTGCTTGAAACCAGGATTTTTGCCTGCTCTGTTTTTACCTGAACACTCACCTGTGGATTTTCCTCCTTTCCTCCAGAAGCCACGCCACCTTTTGTCTCCCTGCCTGCCTCTCCCCTGACTCTGTGTGTTTGTGATTCTGTTGGGATTTATTCAGTTTACAAGCTTTAGTTTAACAGCCTGGCACAAGTGCAAATTACGAATCCTACGATGGTCACGCCAAGACCCTGCCTGTCCCCGCCCTGCTCTGTCTCTGATTGGCTCAGCAGGATATGTCATCTCTACAGCCGCAGTGGCTAACCCTAACCCTAACACCTAACCCTAACATCTGACCAGTATTGATTTTTAGGCATTCTTTGTGTTTTATAAGTTATTTTGGTTTGGAGGTTAATGTCCCTTATTTCTTTCAAAACTTGATTTATTTTGAATATTATTTCACTTCAGCATTATCTGTTTCAAGTGCCAACCTGTGCCAGTGCCACCTGTATCCCCTTGTGGGTCTTTATACAGTCTTTTGTCCCTAACCTAACCCTAACCGCTTCCTAGCCAGAAGGGCAGGTCTTGGCATGATCATAGTAGGGTTCGTAATTTAGCGTCTCAGTGTATGTGGCTCAGTGACTGAAGCAAATAAAAGCCCAGGCTGGTATATATAAGCGAAGATAAACTTCACCAAGATTTAGACAACTGTTTATAGAGAGTGAGAGGCCTATAATAATCTTGCTAACAACACGTTACACAGGCCTACTTAATACTGTTGTCTGTATTGACGTGCCCTTTTGACTGTGCAACAAATGACTTTTTTCACTTCACCTCCACTTCCTGTTTGCCCACCATGTCGGTGCCAAATGAGAAATGGCAAAAAGGAATTAGCTAAAAACCAGAATGGGCATTTTATATTTTCATTTTTCATTTGATAACAAAAAACAAATAAACCATGCGATTTTGTTTTTTCTTTTTGTTTTAAAATGAATTTTTAAAAACCTCATTGACCTCCGTTTTTCATCTTCAAACGAAAAAGGATAAAGGGAATAAAGGGAAGGGAATAAACCAAAAACAGACTGCTTTGGATTGTTTTTTGTTTTTTTGATTCTGTAACAAAAAAAGAAAAATGGCTCTGTTTTCTCGTTTTTGGTTTAAAATGACATGAGACAAGAGATCTGTGCTATTTTGTATTGTTTTGTTTATAAATTAGAAATGAATTAAAAAATGATCCAGTGATACCTGGACCTTGTTGAGCACAGTGGCACCGAGAACATTATATTAAACACAATTTAAGCTGTATATTTTGCTTTTCAAATTTAATAGGACAGTTCACCATCTCATTTGGTTTGTAATCCATACCAGGCTGGAAGCCACGTACCAAAGGGTTCAATACGGACAGGTGTATGGTAACATCCCTTATACATGCAGTATATTTCAGGTGGAGCCAGAAGATAATAAAATATTATTCAACGAAACATCAATACATCAATTTAAGGTTTTATAAAGAGACATAATTAGATATGAATGTGACTAGTAAAAGCAGTGGGTCAAAGAGATGGTTAAATCAAAGGATTTTATTACAGGATGGTAAACAGCAACATATTTGTGTATGGTCTGTTAGAGTGGAAACAACAGCAAAGACTTTGTACTTAACAGGTAAAACAAAAATTGAATCAAAGATGATGGTCAAGGTTGGACATTTTCCTTACCTTACCAAAGTCATGTCATTTTAGACAGACACATTTTCTATGTGAATACATCTGAAGAAATGACATAGTACACATTACAGAGGTTTCAGACCATTACAACACATATAGCTGTCTACACTATTTAACTTATTAAATCTAAAATGATCATGCAGTTGTCAAGTAAATATTCAACTTGTTCAAAAATAATAGGCATTAAGTTTGAACTTTTAGTGTAAACCTTAGATTGTAAAGCTTGTTTGGTCCTAGTTTTGTCCTCATGATGATGATGATGGACTGAGGTTTGGGTCCCAGTGTGATATCAACAAAGACGTGTTTAGCCTTGTTTAGCACAAAGACAGGAAGCAGAGGAAACTCCTCGCTGAGCCCCATCAAAAGAAAAAATCCCAGTTGTGTGTCGTTAGCTAAAAAGGTCGTCACCGGTCCATCCTGCTGTTTGTTGAGTTTAGCTCAAACCAACAAACCCACCATGAGTTCAGGATTTAAGAGATGCAGCTAACACCACAATTTACATTTCTTTTTCTACACATGTTCAATAGATAAGATACAACATGTGGATCAAACTTTGAGTTGTTGCAAGGCCAAAAGAAAAACTGTTGATTGTTGCAGCTGTTACTGATGTTGACCTATACCCTACTTATTATGTTTACACACTGCTGATTTCCAACAGCAAGTACAGCAAAGCTGATCTCATTCATGAAATGTGAGCCAAACAAATTTCTGTGTAAACTGTTCACAGAAGAAAATTTAAGTTTGTTTCGGCATTCATCAATATGTTTGTAGCTCCGATCTTTTCATAGGTACTAATAAAGTCTGCACCTGCTTCTGACTGCTCGTGGTGCTGGTTTAAAGAAGGATTGCACATAAATATTGCTTGTCATTATAAGAAATTACAATTTTAATTTGTATTGTGCTCTGTTACGTTCACAACACGCAGAAGCCTTTGAAACTCATCAGTTAAACATGACAGAAGATTAGAAATATAACACATTTAGCTAAATGATTTGGCATTTAAGCTTCAGATTCACATTCTCAGTCCGACCTCGTCACATGTCCACGTTTTGGTCATGGACTTTCCACGTCCACATATGACGTCCAAGGTACCCTGGGTGTGTTGGTTGTTGACGCTCTGGGACACGGTGTCAACTTCTGCCTGTTACATGCATTGTCTGTTTTCAAAATACACTTCTGTTTTCACAGGAAATTTCTGTTTATATACTGTCTCTTTCAAAATAAAAGCACAATGTTGGTACACCACGGCGAATTGATGTTTTTTTTCCTTCAACAACAAAAACACGTGGTTGGGTTGAGTAAAAAAGAACAGGGTTTGCCTTCAGAATCTTACGGGACCTGAACACTGCTCTCTCTGGTAAAAGTCAGTGGGTGTTGGACCCATCCACCAAGGCTCCTGCTTGTCCCACTCTGACTTTCACCACCTTAACTTTTGTCCTTGTCCCTCTGTGTTTCCCCCTGACTGGGTGCCATAAAACTAATGGCAACCAGCAGCGTATCATGCTGACGTTAAAGGATGCCTTTTCACCGCCCAAGTGCCAGATTTTGACAACTTCGGAGTGAGACCAGCTCTCAGATTTGGTTTCTTAAAATGTGAATGGGTTATTTAAATTGATTTAATACATGTGGGTTTTTTTTTTAAACATTTCTGGCATCTCGTTCCCACTTGATTCAATCAGAGGAGAGAACTCCACAGATGTATCTTCTGTTTGAGTGGAGGGACTGTGAAACCCATGTTACTGACCAAACACTGAGCTATCAGTGATGGCTGTCAGAATGTACAGCATTTAACATTTATTATAGCGCGTACATCACTGTGCCTTCTGTCGCTATCTCTCCTGAAAGAGAAGTCTCTCCGATGATGCAAGCAATGTGCTCGTCTGCAGCTGTGACTGGGCGGAGCACCCTCCTATGGCTGTTGTGTTTTTTGTGTGTGTGTACTTATGCGTTTTGGGTTTTTTTTTGCGTCAAGTTTCATGTGGAAGCATTTACGTTTAACTTTTTGGATGGTTTTTACAACAGAGGACACAGAGTTAACAGCACCCATTACCTCCTTCCAGGCCTCTGATTTACCTGTCCCTGTCACACCACTGCTATCAGAGGAAAATAAAATGTTTTTTTCTTGTTGTCTTGTGTCTTTCGGAAATACACGTGTGTTTTCACAGGAAATGTAAAGTTTCTGCTCATTACATAAACTCACAACATGGGTAAAACAATTAGTGTTTAGATTTCCTTAAGCTGAGTTTACAAAAGTCAGTCATTAGGTTTAGAGAAAAACATCATGGTTTGGATTAGAAGAAGCATCGTTTTTACTGACATAATTCCACATCACGTGACATGTGTCATGTGACATACATTGCTAGTGTAGCATGCTACACATACGAGCACACTACATTGTTATTAAATTATCAGAACAGGGTGAAAGTCTGGTGTTTGTTTGATCTGCCTCCGCTCCTGCCCGCCATATACGAACTTACTTGCTCTTTTTACTACAGTAGTTTCCCTCAGCTTTAGAAAAAGTCGCTGACTGGTGTGTTTTTTTGTGTGTGTGTACTTATGCGTTTTGGGTTTTTTTTGCGTCAAGTTTCATGTGGAAGCATTTACGTTTAACTTTTTGGATGGTTTTTACAACAGAGGACACAGAGTTAACAGCACCCATTACCTCCTTCCAGGCCTCTGATTTACCTGTCCCTGTCACACCACTGCTATCAGAGGAAAATAAAATGTTTTTCTCAACCCCACTTCACCTAAATAACTTCAGTCTCAGTGCCAGAAAAGTTTTTCCTTTCCCTTTTACCTCCATATATGATGGTCACTGACTAATCATTGGTGGGGATGTATGCTAATTGCTGACTAGCACGCTGACAATTTACGATTGATTGGCATTCAGGATCATACACACATGCCCACGATCAAATCAGAGTTTTTTACAGCGTTCATGAATCTAGTGTAGGTTTTTAGTACCAATGTTTTGTATGTGCAAATCTACTCACAGATTTACGAACATTTCATGAATAAGACCAAGTGATTCTTGGATTTAATTATGTACCATATCACGAGAACAGAATGTTTAATAACACATTTGAAAAGCCGGAAAATGTTTAAATTCAACATTCACTGGCAAAATATTTCATTGGTTTTCCCTACAGCATCTACTCGTAACAGCTAAGGTAAATGTTTTTACGGTTGAATTCTAGTTGTGAAATTTCATATTTGTGAAATAATGATTAGGATGTATAGGATTGTTGTGTATTTCAGTAATACTCATCAAAAGTGTGTCCTTGCCAAGATGCTGTATCCAGTTGTCTTTACATTAAAAACTAATACTCAGGTGGAGAACTGGTGGTCTTTATGTTGACTTCATTGGCTGGCCCAACACCTCCTGAGGTCACTGCTCTGCACCTGAACATGTACTCTGTGTTAGGACTCAGATCACTCACTGTGACTTCTTCAGCTTCTGATGCAGTCTTCTGTTTCCATCCATCGTCTCCACTGACACAGTACTCAACAGAGTAGGAGGTGATGTTCTCTGCTCCAAACTTTGGTGGAGAAATCTTCAGTGTCACACTGTTGTGGTTTGTTTCAGTGACTGTCACTGTTTCTGACTTTGAAGGTGGCTGAAAGTTCTCATTAACACAGTGGCCGTCTGTATAAAGGTAGATGCTTGAACCTTTCTGTGTCTCATTTGTTGAACCAACTGTCAAGAACTTAATGTTCTTGTTCTCCTTGTTGGCCTCTGCAAAGTCACTGAAGAGCTTTGCTTTATCCCTCATTGCATCTGATAGTTCTTTTGAGGTGTACCATTGTTCCTTTTCTACATCATCAGCATGTGGATCTTTAATTTTGCCTGTTTTTGGTGATGGTCTCAAGTAGTCTGATAGAGTTGAGAGGTATGGTTCGGCATATTCCAGTGAGGTGAAAACAAAACACACAGCAAGCTCTGCACTGAGACTTTCTTTGTACAAGTCTTTTTGTGAAGAGATGATCTTGGTGTTTTTCATCATGTTGGTGAAAGACATTAATGTGTAGATTTCTCTCTCTTTACAGTCCATCCACTCGTTCAGGTCTTTGCTGTTGAAAGGAGAAGAATGTCTCTCCTTCAGGATCTCTGCGAGCTTAGCCTCCTCTTTTCCTTCCCCTCGGATTGCTGGAAGTATCTTGGCCAACTTTCGCTGAAATTCAACCTTGTACCCAGAGCACATTTCTTTAAAGGTTTTAATCTTTTTGCCAATCTGTGAGAACTGCTGTGCAGTGGTGGTTAATATATCATTGCACCTCATCTCCAGCTCACTGAAGTCCTCCAGGACAGCCTGGACTTCTTCTACAGACACAGCACTTATCTCTCGTACGAGTTTAGCGGCAGAAGAATCTAAAGTCGTCAGTGGCAACAGCCACACCTTCATTGGTACGGCTTTTTCTCCATTGGGTCCCAACAACTTTGGCAGACTTTGGTAGACTTGTATGGCATCCTGAAAGGTTGAAGGAGTCTTTTCAAGCAAAAAGTCTCCGTGGAATTTGCAGGAGAATTCTTCAACTTTTTTGAAGTCTTTGTCTTCCAATTTCACGCAACCTTCACCATCTATCTGAACACTGGGAATCTTCTTGACCATTACTTTCAGGTGGCCCTGAATGTCTCTCAGATTTTCATCACCAGACACCTCACGGTCAAAGACAAAAAAGGCTTGTGCCCCATAAAGAATAGCTGTGACCACATGTGTCGCTTCTCCTTGCTCAAAAACCTCTGAATATTTCACATTGCCTTTTCCAAGATGATCCATTGATAGTTGCTGGAACTTTGTGGTAACTTCATATTTGAGTGTCACTCTGGCTTGATTTTTGGATGTCTTATTATCACGCAGGTATTTGGCCGATCCTGCAACCTCTATCAGTCCACTACAGAAACTTGCCTTCAGGGATGCTTCAACATTTAGAGCTGAAGATTTGCCCTCAATTGTTTCAGATACCACGATGTCGAAAGTATTGTAATGTTGAGGTCTTTCTTGTATGTCTTTTGCCAGACTGTCATGGCCCCACAATGTCAGGCCTGCAAGGAAAGGAAGGAAATAATTGTGAATCGAGGAATGGAAATTGTTTTTTAAATACCATGGGATAGAAAAATCTCTGCCCAGACTACATTTAACTTGAAAGCATAAGTATTCCTCACACTGCACTTGAATATCCATTCCTCTTTCAGTTACCGATTATGTGTTCCAGGGTCGCTGGGGGGAGTGATTCCTACTTGGAGCTAATTGTACAAACTCTGTCAATTTTCTGAGCCTGCCCCCACTAAATTGTAATATATATTTGATTAAGTATAAATATGCACGAAGTCATGCATATTTGGAAAACTGTGAACTGGACCAATCTCTTTGATCTTAAGTATATCCAATGAAAATCTCCTAAGTGAAAGTCCATGTTTGACCCATTCACCACCTTTCCCACCCATGCACCATGGAGTTCATCACTTTTATTCTGTCAGATGGGTTTCATAGACTGTAAAAATAACGGACATAGCTACTGTGACATCACCCATCGGTTTGTGGACTCCAGTTTTGAAGTCTCAAGTTCGGCACTTCGACTGTCACTGTGTTGGTTTTTGGAGCCAGAAGTGACCATATTTGGTCACAGTTGTGTTACCTACATTATTTACATTTACATTGTGTTGAAATTTGTTACATTTTCAGAAAACAAAAAAACCCATAAGAATACACATACACCTTCACCAACATATACACTTAAGCACATATATACCTGTAAACATGCATACATAAACACATGGCTGCAAATACATACACTCCCACACACACAGTAAATCTATCAAGTGTCAGGCTGTTCCAAAGCTGAGGAGCAAGAACTGAAAAGGCTCGATTGCCCTTTGTCTTTAACCTGGACTCTGGAACAGTTAGAAGACCCAGACTAGCAGACCTGAGGCGCCTGTTTGGGTGGTACAGTGTGAGAAGCTCAGTAATATACTCTGGTGCCAGATCATTGAGAGCCTTGTATGTGATAAAAAGAGCTTTAAATGGATTCTGAAAGAGACAGGAAGCCCATGCAGGCAGGCCAAAATAGGTGTGATGTGTACCAATCATTTTGTTTTGGTCAAAAGTCTAGCTGCTGAATTTTGAATGGTTTGAAGCTGATGCACCGATCAGCCAAAACATTTAAACCACTGATAGGTGAAGTGAATAACAGTGATCATCTTGTTACAGTGCAATGTTCTGCTGGGTCCTGGCATTCATGTGGATGCTACCTGATGTGCTCCACCCACCCAAACATCATTGCAGACCAGGTAAAACCCCTCATGCCAACGGCACCAGTCGATGGCAGTGGCAGAATGGCAGCCCCATTGCACCCTGCCACACTACAAAAACTGCTCAGGACAAAGAGCTCAAGGCGTTAACTTGGCCTTCAAATACCCCAGATCCTAAAAGGCACCCCGGATCCATGGTGGGTCCTCCTTGGACCAGACTTGGCTCTGACCTGTTAAGGCATGAACACAGGGCCTTTGGAGGGTGTCCCTTTGTGTCTGGCACCAGGGCATTAGCTTCAGATCTTTTGGGTCCTGTGGGTTGTGAGGTGGGGTACCAGCATGTCCCACAGATGTTTGATCAGGTTGGGATCTGGGGAATTTGGAGGCCAGGTTGATGCCTTGAGCTCTTTGTCTCGTTCCTCGGACCATTCCTGAGCAGTTTTTGTGATGTGGCATGGTGCATTGTCCTGTTGGGGGGCCACTGTTACTGCGGAGTGCTACAACCTGGTCTGCACTGGTGTTTAGGTGGGTGGAGCTTGTCAGGTAGCATTAAGGCGGGATGATATAAGAGCATGTATGATTTTCTCTGTGTTATTAAAGTGGCCTACATTTGGAGATGTTCCTCAGCTGGTAAAAACAAGACTGGACCGTTTTTTACATGTTGCTCCCAGGGCCAAATTACTGTCCAGAATAACACCCAGGTTTTTTACACCTGATTTTATGTTCAGAATGAGGGGGCTGACGTGTGGCTGAATTTGTTTTGAGACATGTTCAGGGCCAATGATGAGAACTTCTGTCTTTTCAGAGTTGAAATTTAAGATTTTTTATTTATTTTTTTATTAATTTATTTATTTCCTTTCTTTGGTGTTGCTGATATTCAGGGTCATCCTTTGGTTGATAGGCAAAAATAAGCCTTGGCCTTCAGCATATTCTTTATTCAGTTATTGACTGTGAGAAAATCTATGTGTAATAATCTCTAAATAAAAATGATTCATTCATTCAACTGGTGTTTTAGTAAATAAGGAGCAGACTGCAAGCTGCAAAGTCAGTGAAAAACATTTTCTTAGTAAATTAAGCCCTGAAGTTTTGGTTAATCTCTGGTTGTGACACATTCATTTCAACAGGTGCGTCCTTACCAGGGATGAATTTTTCATGGCGGCAGTCGTACAGCATCCCAAGGCTGAAAGGACGGCCGAGTGCCGCCATCTCCATCGTCTTGTCCATCACTCCAAACTAATAAGACAGATAACAGCATCATTGTTTACCTCTGTCCAATCTGTTACAACCCTTCTTTACCCCAACACGTCAAATACTGCTGCTGTGTCAGCTGACCTAAACGTCAAAACGTGATGCGTTAGGAACCTACCTGCATCAGGTTTAGACATTCAGGCGTTGACACTTGTTACGTGCATTGTGTCTTTCGGAAATACACTCGTTTTCACAGGAAATGGGTAAAACAATTAGTGTTTAGATTTCCTTAAGTTTAGTCAGTCATTAGGTTTAGAGAAAAACATCATGGTTTGGATTAGAAGAAGCATAGTTTTTACTGACATAATACCACATCACGTGACATATGTCATGTGACATACATTGCTAGCGTAGCATGCTACACATACGAGCACACTACATTGTTATTAAATTAACAGAACAGGGTGAAAGTCTGGTGTTTGTTTGATCCGCCTCCGCTCCTGCCCGCCATATACGAACTTACTTGCTCTTTTTACTACAGTAGTTTCCCTCAGCTTTAGAAAAAGTTGCTGCCTGGTGTGTTTCATACCGCTGCAAAATGTGTCTCTGTGCGTCAGCATCTGAAGCAGGGATCACTAACAAAGCAGTGGCATTTGACGAGTTTGGGGAAAGAATGGGCTGGTTAATTTCACCTTGTAAAGCTGTACAAGCATTTACAATGACAGAATATTAAATGGGATACTAAATGTAAATATTTAGGCATTAGATTCAAATTTAAAAGTCAAAATCAAAAGTATGGTCGAGGTGTTTTTCACAAGTAATTACATTTTCTCTCATTAAATGACATGGAACCATTGAAAGTAGTATCTCTGATGTACTAAAAATATTGATTAAATTGTGAATAAAATCAAAAGAAATAAACACAACTATAATCACTGTTTTATTCTTTTTATGTTTAGTACTCCTAATGTATGATTATATACTCGGATGTATTGCGCTCGTCATTATCCAGCCCATTCTCATTCTGAAGTCATCAAATACTGTAGCTTTGTCACTGCAATCAAAAGCCACCTTTCGTGGTGGTACGATACGCCTCAGTGTGTAACTAGGTCAGATGGAACCTTCTGCAGTGTTATGATACGCTGCTGGTCGGCTGTATGTCAGTTCATAACGTGGAAAGATGAAACCTCTCACAGCAATATCATACACCGCAAGACTGTGTCACTTTGAAACGCTGATGTTGTAATATAAGGAGTTAGAAAGTCCCTATAGGGCGCATGGGAGAGGTCGAGGATGGGTCCAACAAACCTGGACTTTCACCCAGGACCCCGCTGTTTACTTTTCATGTGAATGATGTGCCAAACCATGATGTTATTTTTAGGGCTGTCAATCAATAAAAAAAAATTAACTAATTAATCGCATCATTTTCTGTAATTAATCGCAATTAATTTATCAATAGATTGATTGCGTTTAATCACATTTTTCTACTTAAGACTGAAGCTTGTAACGGATATTTGTTTATGCAAAATCATGAAGTTAATGCAGAATAAACACAAAGAATGTATATTTAAATTCAAAGACTATTTTAATAGCTTACTTTAAACTTTGAACACCGTTTCTCTCCTGAAGTACAACTTCTCAACAAAACCATCAAGGTCATCAACAGTGACTCAGCTTGAAAGGCATCTTCCTTGTATCTGCTGACAGAAACAGTAACAAAGGCCTAAAGGTTAAAGTGCAGGTTGAACACCAAAACCATGCTGGAAACCAAACATGCTGGTCAGCTGAGCCCTCTCGTCCTCATACAAAGTGTGTAGTCTCGACACGATGGTTCCTCTCGACAGCAGATTATAAGAGGTATCTCCTGATGCAGCGCGAATGACTTCTCCCAGTCCGTCGTCTTCTACTATGCTAACTGGCCGGCAGTTTTTAGCTATCCAAGTAACCAAGGAATTGGTTAATTTTTCACTCACAGGTTTCGGTATTCGCCCATGAGCGCCAAACTCCTGCAGTGTGGACTGGCGAGGCCCCGTAGAGGTGGATTCAGCAGGGTGTTTTGCTCTCAGGTGATACGCCAGAGACAAATTACTTCTGTGGTAACTAAATTCGGCTTTGCAAGTTACCCTCGTCAAGCTGTTGGACAACTTCTTTCAGTGAAACTTTCCGCCCAAATGTCCGTCCTTATCGTCCTTATCCATCTTTGCGCTGTGGGGTCTTTGCGACTGTCCTTTAGCCGTGATAGCGCGGTTTGGCTGCTCACATGATCAAAGGTCATGAGTCAGCCGCCACAGGAAGTAGACAAAACTGCATTAATTGCATTATTTTTTTTTAATGCGTTAAATGTTTTATGTTAATCTCTCTAAATCTAACCACGTACTTTTGTTGACGTCCTGGTGTTGGTTGCAGCGTCCCAGAGCGTCGACAGCATACACAGGACGATACCTTAGATGTAAAAGTCCACTGACGAAGCAGCAATATGTGACGACTTTAGATAAGAACATGTTGCATAATCATGCTCCTCCATCCTTGAACTAGCCTGTATCATTACACATTAATATGAATGTTGTGTTCCTCTGCACCCTTTTCCCACCAAAATCAAGTAAAACAATCATATGGGTTAAACTGCTTCACGCCCTTTCAGAGTTCAAGATTTTCTTTATGTGCAGCCCATTCTAAGATTTGCCTCATCAATAACTAGAAGTGCATGTGCTCAGCCAAAAACATCAGAGGCGGTGAGGAGACTGTGGTCTGTTTCTTTTTGTTCCTGTGTTTAATCACTTCATTTAAAACAAGAAAATCCAAGATTTTATCCTGATTGTTCATATCAGGAAATATGAGCCGAATGATTCATCCACAGCTGAATTTCTTTGCCTTCTTTGCTTTCTTTAAAAATCCACAAGCTTGTCTGAGATGGACTATGAAAACATAAATAATTGCAAAACTAAAATAAAATCATGCACCGAGAACCTTCAGCATCACATAAAGACTGAAACAGCATAAAGACAGAGTTACAGCTCAGTGTGTTCGGCAACTTACCGTTCAGTTTGTCTCTGACCAGGAAGGGAGGACGAGTGCTGCCTCAGCTGACTCTGTAGCTCCTTTTATATGCACAGTACACACACACACACACACACACACCAGAGGGCTGAGATACACAGGGACTGAAAGTGTTAATGGCTTCACACAAGTCACACCATTTCCCCGAAATGCCAACCTGCAAAACTGAAAGTGAAAGCAAATTGCTGCATTGTACACACTCATGTTTATAACTTTTTGCAGATGTTTTTGCATCCTCTGAGTGTCTCATCAGGCTGTGGGATAAGAAGAGAAAAGTAACAGTAGAAGGATCCCTCTATCTCTGATTTGTTTGTGTTGTTCTGTGAACTGGATCAAATAGTGTTTGGCACTAATACATGCAGATGTAGCTTTTGTCTTCATTGGATTTATGTTTTGTGTCTTGTACTCAGAGGGGTCTGCGTTTTTGCTTTTCCTGATAATGTTTGTGTTCATGTCTGGATGATATTTCTGTCTTGTGCTGTTGGATGATGGTTGATGACACACCAGAGCAACACATTCTCACTCCAGCCTCGTCACATGTCAACGTTTCGTCATCGACTTTGTGAGTCCAGATACAACATGAAAAGTACCCTGGGTGCGTTGGTTGTTGATGCTCTGGGACGCCATGTCAAGTTATGCCTGTTACATGTATTGTTTTCTTTCAAATAAATGTACAACATCATAACAACAATGCGAATTGATGTTTTTCTTTTCCTTCAAAAACTAATGAACATCGTTGGGTTCAGGAAAAAGAACAGGGTTTGGCTTTAGAATCTTACAGGACATGAACACCGCTCTCCCAGGTGAAACTGCCAACTCCTCATGACACATGAGGAGAGACTCTTCGCAGGTCTTCTGCTGCTGTAGCCCATCTGCTTCAAGGTTGGACGTGTTGTTGCTTCAGAGATGGTCTTCTGCACACCTTGGTTGGAACCAGTGCTTATTTGACTTCCTGTTGCCTTTCTATCATCTTGAACCAGTCTGGCCATTCTCCTCTGACCTCTGACCTCTGGCATCAACACTGGATATTTTCTCTTTTTGGGACCATGCTCTGTAAACCCTAGAGATGGTTGTGGGGGGAGACACAGTGAGACAAAAACGAAAGTTAAGGCAGCAATAGTCCGAGTGGGAGAGTGGTGTTGACGTCCTGTAAGATTCTAAAGCCAAACCCTGTTCTTTTTCCTAAACCCGATGACGTTCACTAGTTGTTGAAGGAAAAAAAAAAACATCAATTTGCATTGTTGTTATGATGTTGTACATTTATTTGAAAGAAAACAATACATGTAACAGGCATAACTTGACATGGCGTCCCAGAGCGTCAACAACCAACACACCCAGGGTACTTTTCATGTTGTATCTGGACTCACAAAGTCGATGACGAAATGTTGACATGTGACGAGGCTGGAGTGAGAATGTGTTGCTCTGGTGTGTCATCAACCATCATCCAACAGCACAAGACAGAAATATCATCCAGACATAAACACAAACATTATCAGGAAAAAGCACAAACGCAGACCCCTCTGAGTACAAGACACAAAACATAAATCCAATGAAGACAAAAGCTACATCTGCATGTATTAGTGCCAAACACTATTTGATCCAGTTCACAGAGCAACACAAACAAATCAGAGATAGAGGGATCCTTCTACTGTTACTTTTCTCTTCTTATCCCACAGCCTGATGAGACACTCAGAGGATGCAAAAACATCTGCAAAAAGTTATAAACATGAGTGTGTACAATGCAGCAATTTGCTTTCACTTTCAGTTTTGCAGGTTGGCATTTCGGGGAAATGGTGTGACTTGTGTGAAGCCATTAACATTGTTCTGCCCCTGTGTATCTCAGCCCTCTGGTCATTAATCCTACTGTTATCTCTCAGAGAGGAAGAGGGAGAGGAGAACAAGATTCACTTCATCCATCCATCCACTTCCTAATCGATTAATATGATTTAGTCATTCACTGAGGAAAGACTTAGCACTACATGAAGCCACACCACAGTGTGTGTGTGTGTGTGTGTGTGTGTGTGTTTGTGTGTGTGTGTGTGTGTGTGTGTGTGTGTTTGTGTGTGTGTGTGTGCACTGTGCATATAAAAGGAGCTACAGAGTCTGCTGAGGCTTAAAGTGCAGTTCAGTGTACAAATCTGTACTGCACAGATTTGTACACTGGTGAAACAAAACAACCACTCCACAAGTGCATGGCACAGCACAGGAGAGCCAGCTCCTCAGGACAAGACTCAGCTGTCCACTTACACCTACAGGAGAAGGGACACTCTTTGAGGACAGCAATGTGCACATCTTGGCCAGGGAGGAAAGATGGTTTGAAAGAGGTGTAAAAGAAGCCATCTATGTCAAACTGGAACGACCATCGTTAAACAGAGGAGGTGGCCTCAGACACCACTTATCAGCCACCTACAATGCAGTCCTGGGATCCCTCCCCAGACCACTTCGCACCCATTCACACCTGGTCCCACCTGACCCTAACAACACACATGATGGTCAGGTGGGTCAACAACTCACATGTGACCCCAACTTCTCTGCCTGGGTTCACACCCACACAGAGCTTAAACCCTGCAACTCCGTACCAGGCGGTTAGAACTGAAGAAGCTTCTTGGATGAGAGGAGAGACGTCCTCAAGAAACGCAAGCAGGTCCAGTTGCCTACGATATAGCACTTAGTCTTATCTTGTATATTTTGCCAGATATTTAATACTATATTGTTTCTAGAACTGGGCCCAGTGCGTGACCCTGACCGGCAGAAGCCACTGGTTGTTACTGGTTGTGAATGTAAATTGTTGTCATTCTCTGGCACAAGAATTTCCTTCGGGATAAATAAAGTCCTGTTGAATTGAATTGAGATGTCGTATCTTACTGGATTTTATGATCTATGGTTTTACAATTCTATGATTTTATGATGTCGTGATTTATGACTATTTATGATTTATTTCATCTTATGATCTTTTGTGATTTCCAGTCTGTTGTTTTAATCAGATTTTATTTTGATTTTTCATTATAGACAACAAACCCTTCAGGTCATAACAAAACTAAGACGCTTAATCTTAAAAAAAAACAAAAAAAAAAAACAACAACAACCTTAAATCAGATTTGAGTACGGGGACCACTCTTTTTTTTCTTCTCTTCCTCATGTGGTCAGTGCTCGTAATATTTATCCCTGTATGTTTTCAAATTGAGTTAACTTGTTCTTTTCCATATTCAAATAACAGCACATTTCATTTTTTCGAAGATGCATTAGCCACCCTTCTAAATCTTGTCTTGACTCATCTTGAGGGAGCCAAGACTTTTGCCTGTCTTTTATTTATTGACTTTTCATCTGCTTTTAACTGCATACAGCCACACGTTTTAGCAGAAAGATTAAGGGACTTCCACAGCATCGATCCTGATCTAATAGCCTGGCTAATGGACTTTTTAACAGAAAGACCACAACATGTGAGGGTCAATGGTGTTTTGTCAGACACTCTCGTCTCCTCCACTGGATCACCTCAGGGCTGCGTCCTTTCACCTTTACTGTTTGTTTTGTACACGAACGAGTGCCTTAGCCAACATGTGGTAGTAATCGTGTCCTTGCTGAGCAGTGACGACCCTGACCATGGCCCTGTAGTGAAGGAATTCACAGACTGGTGTTCCTCATCCTTTATGTGCATCAGTGTGTCAAAGACAGAAGAAATGTTGACAGTCTTTCACAAACATCTGTCAGTCACCCCTCCTCTTGTCATTGAGGATCAAGCCGTCGAGCTGGTCCATAATTATAAATATCTTGGCACTAACATTGATGACAAGCTGTCTTTTGATTTTTTTTTGTATTTTTTTTAGGAAACTGCTGAGTTTTAATGTTGACAGCACTTTTATGAAAATGTTTTATTCTTGATTTATTGAGTCTGTTCTGACCTTTTCTTTTATTTGCTGGTACGGCCTACTTTCCCTCAAAAACAAAAACAGATTGCAGGGTATAGTGAGAGTGTGCAGCAAAATTGCAGGCATTAACCTTAATGATCTTTCTGACGTGTACAAGCTCAGAACCCTAAGTAAGGCCCGCTCACTCCTCACTGACCAGAGCCACCCCTTGGTTGGTGAGTTTGTGTTGCTCCCATCAGGCCGCAGGTACATCCTGCCAAGATGTAGGACAAATAGATTAAAGTATTCTTTTGTCCCTGCTGCCATAGGTCTTCTGAATAAGTGATTGATTAATCTGTTTATTTATTGTTTTGTTTATTTATTACTATTTATTGTTGTCTTCTGTGCTATATGTTGTTGCTACTCTGTGATTGTTGTTGACTGTTTTTGTTACTGCTGGCTGTAGAGCGATTTGCCCCACGGGGACAATAAAGACTCCTTGAACCTTGAACCTTGAACCAACTTATTAATGTAAGATGGTGAGTGAATTTCCAATCTTTATCTTTCGTACAAGTTTCTTTAATGCAGCTGAAGAAAAAACAGCAACCCAACTCTGTGGATACCTCACAGTTTCATGAAACATGTCCTTTAATATACAAATTGAGGGATTTAAATTGAATTTTACTCCCAATATATGATAACTAATGTTCTATTTTTAAACCAAACCAAACAAAATGGGTGGAACAGTGAATCTGTTGTTCGGCATTTAAAACAATTCCCAAATTTGTTTCCATCATATTTATTCACTTCATCTCTTGAGCCATAGGTTGTCCTCTTATTGTTCTATCGCTGGTGAAATTCCAACAATCACTCCATCTTAAGTCAATATCAGTTCTCTTTAAATCTAAATTCCACAGCTGTATTCTAGATTGCAGCAAAGCAGTAACTGAATACGATTTCTGCAAGATTTTGGAGACTTGACCTGTTAACCTATTATCTGTTTCTGAATCTAATATCAATGATTCTAAACTGCTCTCCTGTCCTGATGAACGTAAATCAGCGGTTTGGAATAAACTTCTGAGTTGCAAATATTTAAATAAAATCTTGGTTAGACAAACTATAATTTTTTTGCAGATCTGTCCAAGAGATTTTTTTTTCCATTCACCAAATCATCAACAGCTTCTCTATCTCTGTCCCTCCATGTAGACCAGCTTAATGGTGAATTTTTAAGAGCTATCCAAGGATTTTTTCATAAACAAGTGTTTTTCAGACTTGCCATCGACTCACCTCGTTTACTCTTCATTTTTCTTTATGTTGTTGTCAAGTTCTTTATCATAATATTAATGGAGCGTTTGGTTCTTCCTTTTGAAAATATATATGAAAAAGGTTTTGAGGATAAACTTGTGCATCTCTAATATAAAACGACTGTTCTTCTATTGTGCTGTTTACTGTATGGCGCAGGTGAAATGCTTGAGCAGCAAGGCGATATGGGTCTAAATCTGGCCCATTAAATCCTCCTTTTTCCTCCTCCAGTTTTGAAATATGTAAAACATTTCTTTTTATCCTGTGACTTTTTTTCGTCCATATAAAGTCTGTAATAACAGAATATTCTTTTTTAAAGAATGTTTTTGGATTTTACGTCTGTTTTATTGTCATTATGTTTATTTTCATATGAAGCATTGATTGCTTATAACACTCTTATTGAAAAGGACTTTGGGCTGTATTTCTTGTATGAAAGGTGCTAAATAAATTAAGTTTATAATAACAACAACAACAACATTATTATATGAATTTTCAGACCTGACAGGCTAACACTTAAATAACAATGCAAGAAAAGGAGAACAGTTTTGTTTACCTGATGTTCACATGGTTATCTCTAGTGGTCATTTTGAAGACTTATTTATTTAAATCAATTTTTCGCAAATTGTTTTGTATGAGGTTTTTATTTTCTTTTGGTAATTCTCTAAATAAGACGAGCCAGTCAGTGATTCTATTGTTTTTTTGTCGTCTGTCATTTGAAAGACAGATTTTCTGATAACGTGATACACAAATATGTTCATGAAAAACATGATTAAACACTTTGACAGCAGTTAGCTGCAGAGGGCCAGAGGGCACAATGACACATCAGAGGACAACAGACAACACTTGAGGCAGTATTTATACACATCATATTTGATTTATTGTTTATAATTTATTACATTTCTCCATCATTTAGCAGGAGCCACCTTATTACAACAGGACAGCGTAAGAAGTCATTAACATTGTGTACATTAACTTTCAGATTTAAAAGAAAAAAGTTTAAGTTTGCTGAGTTAATGGAGCAGCTAAACTTTTATTTAAGAGGTACTGATGTCAGGAAGTTAATGGTTCAAGCACAAAATTTGGTCACACGGCTTTGTCAAAGTCCTCCCCTATTCAAATAACAGAAAAACAAAGTGACATTACTCAACAAAATAATACAAGGATACATGATTATAGTGCATGGTTAATCTGTGTTTTCCCTTTTTGGTAAATGGAACAGGAATATGTTAGTGGAAAAGAAACAGACTTGTCTTTCCCTACTAACCCTAACACCTAACCCTATGTTAATTTATGATGATGATTTATGCTGAAACAAAATAAATGTACAAATGTCATAGAAAGCATTTTTAATTTTCTCATGTAGACAGTTTGTTACCACACTATTTTTAACTTTAAAATACAATTATGAGGAAACTGTCTGTGTTTCCTGAAAGTCCTTGCTTCTTTTCATGTTTGGCAAGATTTTACTTCACAACTCTGAGCAGAAAGTAAGTTCTCAGGATTAGAGGGTTCTGTTTGCGTTTGACCCCATTTCCAAATTTGATAGGATTTTGATATTGTACATTTTGGAATACATTTAGGATGTCTGTTATTTTCATGTATCAAAGACACTTGTTCCAGATTACCATTTTAATCTTTTTGGTATGCAAAAACTTTGAAGCTCAATATCTTAACACTGCTCGCAGATGGAACCTTAAAATTCCAACGTGAGGTGTTGCCAACCTTTTGGTTTTCATGACATTCAAAGCAACAAAGAACGTCTTCATGCTTTTAGCCCCCATGTCCCAAAACATCTTAGTAAAGCGTGCATCTTCGTCTGATTCATCCCCACTCATGCTGCTTGCTGCAGATGATTTGTCTGTAAACAATGCTGAATTGTTGAATTTGAAGTGAAGTGGCAGCCCGTCCTCTGTTTTAGGACATGGGACACCTGAAGCATTGATCGCCTCTAGAACTGGTGGGTGCATGCCGTCTACAAAGGTCACGAGAACCCGGATGTTTTCTGCCACATCTTTACCGAAGATTGAGAGCACGGATTCAAACACATGTTCCTGTAATGGTGTGAGTTGTGTTAAAGCAGCCTGAGCTACAAAACAAATGGCATCAACTTCACTGACACCGAGCTCATCAGAGTAGAGTTTACTTAGCTGATCAATAATCTCTTTGTCTCTTTCTCTGCTTCTTGTATCTCCAAACCCTGGAGTGTCAACAATGGTCAGTGAGTGCTCTATTTTAAACCCCTCCTCATGGTTGAGTTTGTACACAGTGACTTCAGAAGTCTGGCTGTGAGCTTGTGTTGCTGACTGACCCTCATCAACTAACTTAAACCGATATGAATCCTCCCATTCAACACCCAGAATGTAATTGATCATCCCGTTGATGAGAGTTGACTTTCCAGCTCCAGCTGCTCCAAAAACCATAATGGTGCGATTGGGTTTACTGGACCTTTTCCCAAAGCTGAAACGCTTGCACCCAGAGACATTGATTTGTTCTTCTTTCAGGGGAATTTTATAAACAGGCAGAGACCCTGTCTGGGGTTTTAGCAGTGTGCTTTTTTCTTTAACAGCATCAGCAAGCCGTTTAATCTCCCTCAACTTTGGTTCGACTTGAGGTTTTCCAGGAGGGCTGCAGGGTAAGGTTTTAATGGAACCACTGACTTCATTGGCTGGCCCAACACCTACTGAGGTCACTGCTCTGCACCTGAACATGTACTCTGTGTTAGGACTCAGATCACTCACTGTGACTTCTTCAGCTTCTGATGCAGTCTTCTGTTTCCATCCGTCGTCTCCACTGACACAGTACTCAACAGAGTAGGAGGTGATGTTCTCTGCTCCAAACTTTGGTGGAGAAATCTTCAGTGTCACACTGTTGTGGTTTGTTTCAGTGACTGTCACTGTTTCAGGCTTTGAAGGTGGCTCAAAGTATCCTTTATAAAGGTAGATGCTTGAACCTTTCTGTGTCTCATTTGTTGAACCAAACGTCAAGAACTTAATGTTCTTGTTCTCCTTGTTGGCCTCTGCAAAGTCACTGAAGAGCTTTGTTTGATTCCTTAATGTGTCTTTTATTTCATCTGAAAGGTACCATAGTTCCTTCTCTACATCATCAGTATGTGGATCTCGAGGTTCGTCTGGTTTGGGTGTTTCTGTTAAGTAGTTTGATAAAGCTGAGAGGAACGGTTCAGCACTTCCCAGTGAGGTGAAAACAAAACACACTGCATGCTCTGCACTGACAATTTCCCTCTGAAAGGCATCTTGTGAGGGGACAATATTTGCATTTTGCATCAGGTCAGTGAAAGATTTTAAGATGTGGATTTCACTCTCTTTACAGTCCATCCACTTGCCCAGATCTGTCTCATTGAAAGGAGAGCAATTTCTCATTTTCATCACGTCCATGACCACAGCCTCCTTCGATTTTCCTCTCAGAATTGTCAACCTTTGTGGGAAGGTCAGCTTGAAGTCAGTGCACAACTTGTTAAACGTTTCAATTTTTTGGCCAATCTGTGGAAACTGCATTACAGTGGTGCTGTTAATTGCATATTTGCACCTGATTTCCAGATCAGTTAAGTCCCTCAGAATGTCCTGTAATACCTGATCATCTTGTGTTGTGCAGACAGTAACAATGATGCTTTCTTTGCTTCTGCCAGCTTCACCACAATCACATCTGACCCTGACAACATATTCTGTCTCTGGCTGAAGACCTGAAATCATCACATTCTCAGCTCTTGTCATTATTTGGCTCCACTGGAGATCCTCCTCTTTCACCCTGTTGTCTGTCTTGGTGTACTCCACGATGTAGCTCAAAATGTGGACATCTTGTCCAAGCTCAGCAGGTTTCTCCCAGCTAACTGATATCTCACTTAAGTATTGTTCAACTTGGGGTTTTCCAGGAGGGCTGCAGGGTAAGGTTTTAATGGAACCACTGACTTCATTGGCTGGCCCAACACCTACTGAGGTCACTGCTCTGCACCTGAACATGTACTCTGTGTTAGGACTCAGATCACTCACTGTGACTTCTTCAGCTTCTGATGCAGTCTTCTGTTTCCATCCATCGTCTCCACTGACACAGAACTCAACAGAGTAGGAGGTGATGTTCTCTGCTCCAAACTTTGGTGGAGAAATCTTCAGTGTCACACTGTTGTGGTTTGTTTCAGTGACTGTCACTGTTTCAGGCTTTGAAGGCGGTTCAAAGTTGTCACTGACTGAAAAGCCGTCTGTATAAAGGTAGATGCTTGAACCTTTCTGTGTCTCATTTGTTGAACCAACTGTCAAGAACTTAATGTTCTTGTTCTCCTTGTTGGCCTCTGCAAAGTCACTGAAGAGCTTTGCTTTGTGACTCATTGCATCTAAAACTTCTTTTGAGGTGTACCATAGTTCCTTCTCTACATTATCAGTATGTGGATCTCGAGTGTTGTCTCGTTTGGGTGTTTGTCTCAAGTGTTTTGATAGAGTTGAGAGGTACGGTTCGGCATATTCCAGTGAGGTGAAAACAAAACACACAGCATGCTCTGCACTGTGAGTTTCTTCGTACAGATGCATTTGAGATGGAACGATCTTGGCGTTTTGCATCATGTCAGTGAAAGATTTTAAGATGTGGATTTCCCTCTCTTTACAGTCCATCCACTTGCCCAGATCTGTCTCATTGAAAGGAGAGCAATTTCTCATTTTCATCACGTCCATGACCACAGACTCCTTCGGTTTTCCTCTCAGAATTGTCAACCTTTGTGGGAAGGTCAGCTTGAAGTCAGTGCACAACTTTTTAAAAGTTTCAATTTTTTGGCCAATCTGTGGAAACTGCATTACAGTGGTGCTGTTAATTGCATCTTTGCACCTGATTTCCAGATCAGTTAAGTCCCTCAGAATTTCCTGTAGTACCTGCTCATACTCATCTTGTGTTGTGCAGACAGTAACAGTGATGCTTTCTTTGCTTCTGCCAGCTTCACCACAATCACATCTGACCCTGACAACATATTCTGTCTCTGGCTGAAGACCTGAAATCATCACATTCTCAGCTCTGGCCATTATTTGGCTCCACTGGAGATCCTCCTCTTTCATGCCGTTGTCTGTCTTGGCGTACTCCACGATGTAGCTCAAAATGTGGACATCTTGTCCAAGCTCAGCAGGTTTCTCCCAGCTAACTGATATCTCACTTAAGTATTGTTCAACTTGGGGTTTTCCAGGAGGGCTGCAGGGTAAGGTTTTAATGGGACCACTGACTTCATTGGCTGGCCCAACACCTACTGAGGTCACTGCTCTGCACCTGAACATGTACTCTGTGTTAGGACTCAGATCACTCACTGTGATTTCTTCAGCTTCTGATGCAGCCTTCTGTTTCCATCCATCGTCTCCACTGACACAGTACTCAACAGAGTAGGGCGTGATGTTCTCTGCTCCAAACTTTGGTGGAGAAATCTTCAGTGTCACACTGTTGTGGTTTGTTTCAGTGACTGTCACTGTTTCAGGCTTTGAAGGTGGCTCAAAGGTCTCATTAACACAGTGGCCGTCTGTATAAAGGTAGATGCTTGAACCTTTCTGTGTCTCATTTGTTGAACCAACTGTCAAGAACTTAATGTTCTTGTTCTCCTTGTTGGCCTCTGCAAAGTCACTGAAGAGCTTTGCTTTGTGACTCATTGCATCTAAAACTTCTTTTGAGGCGTACCATAGTTCCTTCTCTACATCATCAGTATGTGGATCTTCAGTGTCGTCTGTTTTTGGTGTTTCTTTTAAGAAGTCTGATAGAGTTGAGAGGTACGGTTCGGCATATTCCAGTGAGGTGAAAACAAAACACACAGCATGCTCTGCACTGTGAGTTTGTTTGTACAGGTGATTTTGAGATGAGACGATCTTGGTGTTTGTCATCATGTCAGTGAAAGATTTTAAGATGCGGATTTCTCTCTCTTTACAGTCCATCCACTTGTTCAGGTCTTTGCTGTTGAAAGGAGAATCTTTCTTCTTCAGGATCTCTGTGAGCTCAGCCTCCTTCTTTTCTCCTCCTCGGATTGACGGGAGTATCTTTGCAAAGCTACTTTGGAATTCCAGCTTGAACTCTGAGCACATTTCTTTAAAGGTTTCAATCTTCTTGCCAATCTGTGAGAACTGCTGTGCAGTGGTTCTCAGTATATCATTGCACCTCATTTCCAGCTCAATGAAGACCTCCAGGACAGCCTGGACTTCTTCTACAAACCCATCACTTATCTCATATATGAACTTAGTAGCAGAAGGATCTAAACTCGTCAGTGGCAACAGCCAGACCTTCACTGGTACAGCATTTTCTCCGTTGGGTCCCAGTAATTTTGGCAGACTTTGGTAGACTTGTATGGCATCCTGAAAGGTTGAAGGAGTTTTCTCAAGTAAAAAATCTCCATGGAATTTGCAGGAGAATTCTTCAACTTTTTTGATGTCTTTCTCTTCCAATTTCAGGGAAAGTTCACCTTCAACCTTTATAAAGGGAATCATCTTCATCATCCCTCTCAAGAAGCCCTCAGCATCCTCACGATATTCCTGGTCAGACACCTCACGATCAAAGACAAAGAATGCTTGTGCCCCATAAAGAATAGCTGTGACCACATGTGTTGCTATTCCTTTTGTAAAAACATCTGAATACTTCACATTTTTAATTCCAAGATGATTCATGGACAGTTCCTGGAACTTTGTGGTGGCTTCGTATTTCAGTGTTACTCTGGCCTGATTTCTGAAAGTCTTATTATCATGCAGGTATTTGGCCGATCCTCCAAGCTTAATGAGTCCAAAAAACAAACTTGCCTTTAGTGATCCCTCAACATTTAGAGCTGAAGATTTGTCCTCAATGGATTCAGATGCAACTATCTCAAAATCATTGTGGTGTTGTGGACTCTCTCCAATGTGATTTACAAGATCATCATAGTTCCACAATGTCATACCTACAAAAGAAGGAAACAATTATGAATAACAGCATAGAAACTGTATTCAAAGCACCATGGAACAGAAAAATGTAAGTGCACATTGCATATTTACTGTAACTTGAAAGCATCAGCATCCCCAACACCATACTAAAATATCCATCCAGTCTTATCTTTTATGTATTCCAGGGTCATTCTGAGTCACTATCTGACAGTGTGAGTTAGCAACACTGTTCACCAATATATGAAAAGAAAAAGGAAAATAAGTAGAAATAGTTTCACAATACATTTTTATACACTAACCTAACTAAATGCTCATCATGGATCCATTACGTAATGCTGGGTGGAAAGGTTGTTTTTTTATTTTAAAAGAATCAGGCATTGCAGGTGCAGGTCAAAATTAGTGAAAAGACTTTAAGCCAGAATTCCTTGATTTTGCTGCTTAACCACATCATGTGAACTTGATTTGCAGCAGTTGCATTTTTTAATTTTGTCCAGCGGTAAGGTATTTTACTTTGCATAAAACAGTGTTGGATGCTGTTAACCCCACCCTCATTCTCTGTTTGAGAAAGAACATTGAAGTAACACAGGCTGGAGTGGAGCTTTACTGTGGCCTCACTGAACCAAGAATCCTGCCAACTTTCTGAAGGCAGCAAACAGCACATGTAAAAAAATATGCCCCTATTATTTCCAACGTACAGTCCCACACTGGCAGTGGCTAGACACGTGTCAGCACTCCTGGATGTGCCACTGTCCTATTTCATACCTTGCCACCCACAGAATTAAATGCGTTATTCCCCCACTTGCTTCCCGCTCCTGCACACCTGCTCCTGTAGCAGCTCTTTTTCTCTGCTCCTATGGCAGCTCGACTCCTCTCCTCACCATGGAGGTATTAAGAGAACTCGGTAGCTGTTGCTGTGTCTCATGTGTGATGAAGAATGGATGAGGAGAGACTTGTTGAGGTAGAGAAAAATCCCAAAATGACCCACAATCCTGTCATTATAAAGACCATAGCCTAAAAGATATTGCCTGGTGGGTCATAGCGCTGGAGATTAGCACTTAGCTGAGAAATCAACTTTTATTACGGGTGTCTACACATGATTTTAAGCTAATGCAGAGATGGAAGAGGTACACATCTTTCAGAAACAATAACTTGCATCATCATCTGTTGATGAGATGCTGCGCAATGCGTCCAGCGTGTGCTAGGGGTGGAACTTAACACATCTCAGTGTGTTTTCAGCTTTATGGCTGTATGTTAAAAGAATTCAAGTTCTGAGTTTAAGGTCAGAATTCTGAGAATAAATCAGAATGAACTTGAGAATGAACAGACTGAGAGTAAACTCAGAATTTTGACTTTAATCTCCTGTTGAGATGCATTCAGTATTTCTACAAGTGTGTCCTTACCAGGAATGAATTTTTCATGGCGGCAGTCGTACAGCATCCCAAGGCTGAAAGGCCGACTGAGCGCGGCCATCTCAATCGTCCCATCTGTTCTGTGGCCCATCACTCTGCACAAACTAAGAGAACAGATGACAGCATCACTCTTCTCCCTCTGTCCAACTTGTTATTCATCTTTCACCTTTTAAAGTTGTGCAAGCATTCACAATGATAAGAGTATTAAGAGGTTACTAAATGTAAACGTTTTGGTGTTAGTCTCAAAAAGAATCGAGTACAGAGGTGTTTTCGTAGTTAGTTACATTTAGGGTTGCAACTGTATGAGATTTTCATGGTACTATAACCGTCTCAGAAAATATTGCAGTTTCGTGGTATCAGTATTAAAGAATTGATTTATTATCAGTCAGAATGAGCCTTAAAGGAATGAAAACTGAAAGGTTATTGTTGGTTGAACATTTTATTTTGTTAATGGAAGTTTGTGTATAAAGTCTCCCTTTAGAAAATAACTAAAATAAAGGGGAGATTTAACATCCAGTTGCATTTTTTTTCAATATCATAAATAAGCATATGTACATGGTTTGATGACCATCAACTTTTATATCACAGTATACCTTGAAACTGGTATTACATTTTTACTTAACATAAAACTATTGAAATCAAGTAATACAAATATGCTCAAAATGTGGACATCTTGTCCAAGCTCAGCAGGTTTCTCCCAGCTAACTGATATCTCACTTGAGTTTGGTTCAACTTGAGGTTTTCCAGGAGGGCTGCAGGGTAAGGTTTTAATGGGACCACTGACTTCATTGGCTGGCCCAACACCTACTGAGGTCACTGCTCTGCACCTGAACATGTACTCTGTGTTAGGACTCAGATCACTCACTGTGACTTCTTTAGCTTCTGATGCAGTCTTCTGTTTCCATCCATCGTCTCCACTGACACAGTACTCAACAGAGTAGGAGGTGATGTTCTCTGCTCCAAACTTTGGTGGAGAAATCTTCAGTGTCACACTGTTGTGGTTTGTTTCAGTGACTGTCACTGTTTCAGGCTTTGAAGGCGGTTCAAAGGTCTCACTGACTGAAAAGCCGTCTGTATAAAGGTAGATGCTTGAACCTTTCTGTGTCTCATTTGTTGAACCAACTGTCAAGAACTTAATGTTCTTGTTCTCCTTGTTGGCCTCTGCAAAGTCACTGAAGAGCTTTGCTTTGTGACTCATTGCATCTAAAACTTCTTTTGAGGTGTACCATAGTTCCTTCTCTACATTATCAGTATGTGGATCTCGAGTGTTGTCTCGTTTGGGTGTTTGTCTCAAGTGTTTTGATAGAGTTGAGAGGTACGGTTCGGCATATTCCAGTGAGGTGAAAACAAAACACACAGCATGCTCTGCACTGTGAGTTTCTTCATACAGATGCATTTGAGATGGAACGATCTTGGCGTTTTGCATCATGTCAGTGAAAGATTCTAAGATGTGGATTTCCCTCTCTTTACAGTCCATCCACTTGCCCAGATCTGTCTCAGTGAAAGGAGAGCAATTTCTCATTTTCATCACGTCCATGACCACAGACTCCTTCGGTTTTCCTCTCAGAATTGTCAACCTTTGTGGGAAGGTCAGCTTGAAGTCAGTGCACAACTTTTTAAAAGTTTCAATTTTTTGGCCAATCTGTGGAAACTGCTTTACAGTGGTGCTGTTAATTGCATCTTTGCACCTGATTTCCAGATCAGTTAAGTCCCTCAGAATTTCCTGTAGTACCTGCTCATACTCATCTTGTGTTGTGCAGACAGTAACAGTGATGCTTTCTTTGCTTCTGCCAGCTTCACCACAATCACATCTGACCCTGACAACATATTCTGTCTCTGGCTGAAGACCTGAAATCATCACATTCTCAGCTCTGGCCATTATTTGGCTCCACTGGAGATCCTCCTCTTTCATGCCGTTGTCTGTCTTGGCGTACTCCACGATGTAGCTCAAAATGTGGACATCTTGTCCAAGCTCAGCAGGTTTCTCCCAGCTAACTGATATCTCACTTGAGTTTGGTTCGACTTGAGGTTTTCCAGGAGGGCTGCAGGGTAAGGTTTTAATGGAACCACTGACTTCATTGGCTGGCCCAACACCTACTGAGGTCACTGCTCTGCACCTTAACATGTACTCTGTGTTAGGACTCAGATCACTCACTGTGACTTCTTCAGCTTCTGATGCAGTCTTCTGTTTCCATCCATCGTCTCCACTGACACAGTACTCAACAGAGTAGGAGGTGATGTTCTCTGCTCCAAACTTTGGTGGAGAAATCTTCAGTGTCACACTGTTGTGGTTTATTTCAGTGACTGTCACTGTTTCAGGCTTTGAAGGTGGCTCAAAGGTCTCATTGACTGAAAAGCCGTCTGTATAAAGGTAGATGCTTGAACCTTTCTGTGTCTCATTTGTTGAACCAACTGTCAAGAACTTAATGTTCTTGTTCTCCTTGTTGGCCTCTGCAAAGTCACTGAAGAGCTTTGCTTTGTGACTCATTGCATCTAAAACTTCTTTTTTGTCTTCAGCAACTGTGTGTTGAACATGTGACCAGAACAACAAGGGATTGTTCCTGTTGCCATGGTTACCGTTGATATGAGAAATAAAACCACAAGAGTTTAAATCAGAAATCATAAATCATCTTTAGAAGGAGCAGATGTTTACCTTAAGCTAGCTCGGGACATGTTCAAGTTAGCTAGATTTAACGGAGCAAGGCCAGCTAATTGCTAGCAAGCTAACTGCTAGCGTGCTGGGTTGCTTTGTGATGGCTGTCAGAGATGGCAGAGGTATGATCACATGATCCTGTTTGAGCTATAACAGGTGGGCTGTTCTACATTTTATTTCCCAATTGCTCTTGGAAAGAAGAACAGAGGACTGTAAACAAACTGTAATGCCAAACGCCAGTAGTTGCACCCGTAATTAACTTAAAGTATCATGGGGGCTAGGAATAAGGTGGATAGTCTTTTTCAAAATAAACTGACAACGTTGGCAAAACAACTGGTGTTTAAGTGTATTTCTTTGTGCAACACAAGCATGTGGTTAAGTTTAGGAAAAAAAAAAAACCATCATGGTTCAGCTCAACATTTATATGGGAAGTGAACAGCGGCCTCCCGGGTGAAAGTCCTTTATAGGGACCTTCCAGCTCCTTATGTTATGTCAGATTTTAAAACTGACACCGTCCAGCAGCGTATCATATCGCCGTGCAAGGTGCCATCTGGCTGCATTACTAACTGACGCTGCCTGTCTGTGTATCATACTGCTGCAACAGGTGCTGTCTGTCTGTCGCTAAAGCTGCAATAAATACACTCAAATAATGTCTCCTTTTCACACCAGGATCAACTGTGTAAGACAGGTTTTAAAAAACAAACTTCAACAAAACTCAAACTGGATGCCAAATAGTATATCAGTAAACTTGTCTGAGATAGACTACAACTAGAATCACCGCCTCACGGTTGTATTCCTCCACACACCGGTCAAGTTGTAGTTACAGTTTATACCCATGTCAGTGAAAACATGGATGCTTCACACACAGAGGATCTACACACTCAGCATAGTTTCAAAATTAGAGTCATTAATTCAGTATCTGACCAAATGTCTCCCCTTCTGTTCCTGAGATATGATGCTTGAAAAGTGTTTTATGCAGAATGCAATGATGTCATAGTGAAGCTGACCTTTGACCTTTTGGATATAAAATGTCATCACTTCATTATTTTATCCTGTTAGACATTTGTGTGAAATTTTGTTTTAATTGTTACAGTTTAGCCAAAAACATGTTTGTGAGGTCACCGTGACCTCGACCTCACCTTCACCAAAGTCTGACCAGTTCATTGTTGAGTCCAAGCGGACGTTTGTGCCGAATTGGAAGAAATTCCCTCATGGCATTCTAAAGATATCACTTTCACAAGAATGAGACAGATGTGGTCAAAGTAACTTTGATTTTGAGTTTGTGCCAAATTTGAAAAAAATTTCCTCAAGGTGTTCCTGAGAATGGGACGGACAGACAGATGGATAGTTTACCCAAAAACATGAAGCCTCCAGCCACGGCTGCTGCCGGTGTGGAGGCATACAAACATAAACAATTTCAAAACTAAAATAAAATCCTGCAGTCATGTTCATGCACCGAGAACCTTCAGCATCACATAAACACTGAAACAGCATAAAGACAGAGTTACAGCTCAGTGTGTTCGGCAACTTACCGTTCAGTTTGTCTCTGATGAGGGAGGGAGGACGAGTGCTGCCTGAGCTGACTCTGTAGCTCCTTTTATATGCACAGTACACACACACACACACACACACACACACACACACACACACACACACACTGTGGTGTGGCTTCATGTAGTGCTGAGTCTTTCCTCAGTGAATGAATAAATCATATTAATCAATTAGGAAGTGGATGGATGGATGAAGTGAATCTTGTTCTCCTCTCCCTCTTCCTCTCTGAGAGACAACAGTAGGATTAATGACCAGAGGGCTGAGACACACAGGGACTGAAAGTGTTAATGGCTTCACACAAGTCACACCATTTCCCCGAAATACCAACCTGCAAAACTGAAAGTGAAAGCAAATTGCTGCATTTTACACACTCATGTTTTTATAAAAGCTACAGAAAATATTGTGAGCAATTTTCATTAGAGCTACTTTCTGAAGCGTCCTGTGTTGTTGTCTGTTTTAAATGTATGCTATGACATCACAGAGCCCTCCCCACCTTGCATCCTGCAACTCATTCTCCAGTTTCTGGGAAATCAGATGGCTGCTCCTCTCTCCCCACCTCCAACTTAGAAATACAGATCTGTGTTCTCTCTCAGAGACGACAGCACTGCCTCGGAGGATCACACACATTTCTACTGTAAGTACACAGATGTTTTTTTTTTATGGGATTTTTTGCATGTACCAGTTCTGCTGTGTCTTTGCTGTGTAATCAGTCCTGTAGATTCTGATTGTTTAACCAGAGACTTTAGGTATAATTTACTTGATGTAAACAATGCAGTAATGAATGCAGGGTGTAACTGAGCATCACATAAACCGTCCTTTAGGCAGCTGTACCAAAAGGTACAGAAAATACAAGGAGTTAGGGCTTGTGCTAATTTGAGGCTTGCTGTTAGCAACCTGTCTGACTTTGAGATCCGATCAGTAATATATTTTAATCCCAGCTAATCATGGGATTCAATGTAAAGAGCATGAAGAAATGTATAAAGATTTGGACCTCTAGCAAGTTGGTCATAATGGCTCGATGGATTCTTCCAAATTAGTGTTAGTGTATTTTAATATTAAGAATTTCGCTTCGACAAGCTCTGTCTTTTTTGACCATACACCTGTTTGCATCCCTGATCTTTGCCACTGCTTTCCATTATCACCAAATAAACAAGCTGCTGTGGCCCCCTCCTTTATAATGGCATACACATAACGATTTATTTGAAGGATTGCATGTGTGTGTGTGTGTGTGTGTGTGTGTGTGTGTGTGTGTGTCCTCATGCCTCAATCTGAAAAACATTTTCAGGCTTAGTATTTTTTTTTTGCTGTCACCCCTGACTCTGTCAAAAGACTCCACTCGCAAATATCCGCATGAGACTGAGCTCGAAATGCAATGATGCCGGTGTGTATTTCAAAAGCGCTGTCAGTCACAAAGGGGTTCAGCCTTTAAGACAGTTCCTCCAATCATCATGCAGACACTGAGCGTCCTCTCCCTTCTACCTCTCCATTAGGTCCCACGGAAGCTGAGCCTCCCTGGAAGTGACGATTTTGTGGCATCTATCCAATGACTGTCTCGTTTTGCTGCATGAAAAAAACCTGCTCAGCGCTGTCTCATAGGAATGCTTGGAGGCTCCACCTCCACCGTGCTGACACCAGAATGTATGACAGGGAGGTCGCGTTTGAAAACTGATAAACAGCTGACGTTTGAACACCATAGTCATGATGTTAAATGCATCCTAGTGCACGTTTAGTGCAGTGTAAATTCTTATTTTAAAGTAAATTCAATAGTGCCTGTTTGACCATTTCTATTTGACATATTTATTTATTTATTTATGTAATTTAACTAATTTATGTGCACCCGTTTCATTTCAGCTCACTGTGAGAGAGTGTCTTGCGTTTTGCCATTTGTCATCCACTATACGGTGCTTGATGTAATAAGGTTTTCATCGAGACGCAAACGGTTTTATTTTATCATAAACATCAGTGGAGCTTGTGTTGTAAGATGATTTATAAAAGGTGAGGGATGATGAACAGTGTGGACAGCAGGAGAGTCACAGGAGTGAACTGACACGCTTTCTGCTTTCTCTAGTCTCCATAAGAATTGGACCCTGAAGCCAGCAGGATGATAGAGGTGGCAGCGCTCGGCCGGCCATTCAGCCTCGGGATGCTGTACGACCGACGCCGAGATTCACTGGTCCCTGGTGAGGATCCACATGTGAAGTTATTAAATGCAGCTTGACCACAATGAAACTGAAATTGTTTCCTGAAGTTGTAGCTCATTATCATAATCTAAATATTCAGGTTGGAACCTGTGAGAATACGAGCTGAAATGTTCTGCCCCTGGCAACCAGAGGTGGACGTAAGGAATTACATTTAGTCTTGTTACTGTGACAAAGTTAGTTGTGTGTGTGTGTGTGTGTGTGTGTGTGTGTGTGTGTGTGTGTGTGTGTGTGTGTGGGTGTGTGTGTGCATGTGTGTGTGTTTGCTCACTGCTAGGTTGCTCACCTGGCAGCTGTAACCCTGCTGCCACATGGTTTTCCTCTTTGAGTTTAGTGCCAGCGCAGCGTTTCATGCTGCATTTCTATTAGCTGGTTAGGAGATGTAGGTGGTAAGAGTAGTCTCACAGTGAGATGGTCATCCCAAATTTCTGTCAGAATTTTATCCGGGGCCATCTTTGATCACAAGACCGTGACAACAGCCATCTCTGAACATCTCACTGTGTGACGTAGGACCACCATTTTAGAGCCACAACCAAAGATATCGCCACCTTTCTTTAAGGTTGGTTATCTTTCGTCTGGGACAGTTTACACCGGCAGTTTTTGTCACAAGTAATGTACGTTGCTACATTTCAAGTTGCATTTGTTACTGAGAAAAAACAAAAGTCACATGAATCAGTCCTGATAAACTGTGTGAGAATGGAACAAAAGAAAGGAGATAGAGCAACATTGCTGATGTGACTGCCTTCAGCTCAACACATTGGGGGACTTTTAGGAGCAAAGTGGGACAGAGAGGCTGAGTAGACTGGTTATAGAGGGACATAGTGGACCGCTCCGTTCCTGTTCAAAAGGTCACGCATTAATGTGTAGATCATCTGCACTGACAGAGTTTGCTGACGAATAGTTAGAGCACTTTATAGATGGACATGTCTTTGATACAAAGTCATTCACAAGGCACAAGTCTGTTGCATTGGCCACAAGTTTATGCTCTGTGGAGACCTAAAAATATATTTAGCAGTTACATTTGTTTCACATTTTCATTTGAATTTTGGATTTCATATGTGTTTTAAATAGTTTTGTCCCTTATTGGAAACTATTTCTGAAGGTTAACTGACAATGGATGAGTGTTTTTTCTCTTTTAGACTTAGCATTTCTCTTATTTTGTCTCTGACATCCAGTCACTCTTTCTAGCAGTTTAACCTCTCTTCTTTTTGACAGGCATGACACTCTGTTACACTCTGTTAGAAGATATAAGACAAAAACCACAACAATACAATAACTTTGAGATAATTGCATCTGAATAATTTGAGGAGAAATCTTCAGCACTAAATGTTGAAATGTTGAAGTCTCTCTAAAAGCGAGAATCTTTAAAAAAAAAAAAAACAGTTTCCATTCCTTGGTTCACAATTATTTCCTTCCTTTTTTTGCAGGCATGACTTTGTGGGACCGTGACGATCTGGTAAAATACACAGAAGAAAGACCTCAACACTTCAGTACTTCTGAGATAGTTGTATCTGAATCAATTGAGGGCAAATCCTCAGCACTAAATGTTGATGCATCCCTGAAGGCAAGTTTCTTAAGTGGACTGGTGGAGGTTGGAGGATCAGCCAAATACCTGAATGATCATAAAACTTCCAAATATCAGGCCAGAGTAACACTGAAGTACAAAGCTACCACAAAGGTCCAGGAACTGTCAATGAATCATCTTGGAAGAGACAATGTGAAGCATCCATATGTCTTCGATAAAGGATTAGCAACACACGTAGTCACAGCTATTCTTTATGGGGCACAAGCCTTCTTTGTCTTTGACCGTGAAGTGTCCGAAAAGGAAGAACAACAAGACATTCAGGCTAACTTGAAGTTGATGATCAAGAAGATTCCTTGCCTTGCATTGGATTGCAAAGGTTCACTGAAAATGGAAGACAAGGACAGAGAAAATGTTGAGAAATTCTCCTGCAGATTCTTTGGAGACTTTTACCTTCAGAAATCTCCTACATCCTTTCAGGACGCTGTAGAAGTCTACCAAAGTCTGCCAAAATTGTTGGGAGCCAATGGAGAAAATGCCGTCCCAGTGAAGGTCTGGCTTTTGCCACTGACGATTTTTGATTCTTCTGCTGCAAAAGTCATCCGTCAGATAAGTATAAGATTAGTTCAGGAATCACAGAGTGTCCTGGAGGACTTCAGTGAGCTGGAAATGAGGTGCAATGATGCATTGAGAACCACCACTGCACAGCAGTTCCCACAGATTAGCAAGAAGATTAAAACTTTTAAAGAAATGTGCTCAGAGTTCAAGCTGGAATTCCAGCAAACCTTGGCAAAAAAACTTCCATCAATCCGAGGAGGAGGAGAAGAGGAGGCTGAGCTCGCAGAGATCCTGAAGAAGAGACATTCTTCTCCTTTCGATAGCAAAGACCTGAACGAGTGGATGAACTGTAAAGAGAGAGAAATCCACATCTTAAAATCTTTCACCAACATGATGAAAAACACCAAGATCGTCTCATCTCAAACAGACCTGTACAAAGAAAGTCTCAGTGCAGAGCATGCTGTGTGTTTTGTTTTCACCTCACTGGGAAGTGCTGAACCGTTCCTCTCAGCTTTATCAAACTACTTAACAGAAACACCCAAACCAGACGAACCTCAAGATCCACATACTCATGATGTAGAGAAGGAACTATGGTACGCCTCAAAAGAAGTTTTAGATGCAATGAGTCACAAAGCAAAGCTCTTCAGTGACTTTGCAGAGGCCAACAAGGAGAACAAGAACATTAAGTTCTTGACAGTTGGTTCAACAAATGAGACACAGAAAGGTTCAAGCATCTACCTTTATACAGACGGCTTTTCAGTCAGTGAGAACTTTGAGCCACCTTCAAAGCCTGAAACAGTGACAGTCACTGAAACAAACCACAACAGTGTGACACTGAAGATTTCTCCACCAAAGTTTGGAGCAGAGAACATCACCTCCTACTCTGTTGAGTTCTGTGTCAGTGGAGACGATAGATGGAAACAGAAGACTGCATCAGAAGCTGAAGAGGTCACAGTGAGTGATCTGAGTCCTAACACAGAGTACATGTTCAGGTGCAGAGCAGTGACCTCAGTAGGTGTTGGGCCAGCCAATGAAGTCTCTTGTTTCATTAAAACCTTACCCTGCAGCTCTCCCGAAAAAACGCAATCATACTCAAGTAAGATATCACTTAGCTGGGAGAAACCTGCTGAGCTTGGACAAGATGTCCACATTTTGAGCTACATCGTAGAGTACGCCAAGACAGACAACGGCATGAAAGAGGAGGATCTCCAATGGAATCAAATAATGACAAGAGCTGAGAATGTGATGATTTCAGGTCTTCAGCCAGAGACAGAATATGTTGTCAGGGTCAGATGTGATTGTGGTGAAGCTGGAAGAAGCAAAGAAAGCATCACTGTTACTGTCTGCACAACAAAATCTTCACCCCTCACAGACTTCCTCAAAAGTACAAGTGTTAAGATAAATTCTGAATCTCCCTCAGTTTACAAACTGCCTCTGGATGAAGAAGATATGGACATTGATGGATGCCGAAGATTCAGATGTGGCAAAGACAGCATGAGGCAAAATCGCACAATAATTCTTCTTGGAGAGACCGGATCAGGAAAGTCCACTCTGATCAATGCAATGATCAACTACATCGTTGGTGTAGACTGGGAGGACGATTTCAGATTCAAATTGATTGATGAAGACCAGTTGAGATCACAAGCTGAAAGCCAGACCTCTGAAGTCACTGTGTACAAAATCAACCACCAGGAGGGGTTTGAAATCCCCTTTTCTCTGACCGTTGTGGACACACCTGGGTTTGGGGATGTGAGAGGAACAGAAAGAGACAAAGAGATCGCAGAGAAAATCCAAAGACTTTTCACGTCTGTTAATGGAGTCGGTGAGATTGTTGCAGTGTGTTTCGTTACTCAGGCCTCTCTTGCACAATTAAATCCAACACATCGATATGTGTTTGACTCAGTACTCTCCATATTTGGTAAAGATGTGGCAGAGAACATTCAGATACTGCTGACTTTTTCAGATGGCAAGCAGCCACTGGTTCTTGAGGCGATAAACGTCTCTGGGGTTTCATGTCCAAAGAATGACGCTGAACTTCCAGTTCACTTCAAGTTCAACAACTCTGCATTGTTTGCAGACAACAGAAGCAGCAGTGACAGGGCCTGTGATGATGACTCTGATGACGACAATGACAACTTTGGTGAAATGTTTTGGAACATGGGTGCCAGAAGCATGGAGAAGTTCTTTGCTGCTTTGGGTAAAATGAGATCCAAAAGCTTGTTAATGACCCAAGAGGTTCTACAAGAACAAGAGCAGCTTGAAGCAGCCATTGAAGGTTTTCAGCTGCAAATTGCTGGAGTTGGATTGGCACAACTTGAAGAAACTGAGACAACAGAGGAAAAGTCTGAAGAGCCCAAAACAGCCACGCCTTTCAACGAAAGCTTTGAGATTGAGGTGGAGGTTCTTAAGCCAGTCAAAAAACAGCTCACAAAGGAAGGAGAGTTCATTACCAACTGCCAGAAGTGTTCGATGACATGCCACTACCCGTGTTCAGTAGCAGATGACAATGAAAAACGTGACTGTGAATCAATAGATAGGAGGGGTATGTGCACTGTCTGCCCTGGAAAATGCATTTGGAGTGTACATTCCAACCAGACATACAGATGGGAGTATGTCCAAGTAAAAGAGAAGCAGACACCGCAAGAGCTCAAAGACAAGAGCAAACAAGCTACAAAAGAACAGAGGCAAGAGAAAGAGATCACGTTCACAGTTCACTCTTACGACATGATCGTGTCCCTCGTGGATCAGTCAGCTCACTCTGTAACTCGTCTGCAAGAGGTAGCCCTGAGGCCTAACCCTGTGATCACTCCAGAATACATCAAAATGCTGATTGAAGGGGAAAAGTCAGAGGCCAAAGAGGGTTACCAGGCTCGCATTCAGTCTTTGGAGGAAGTGCGGACCTACGTAAAAATCATTTCCATGGTAAATAGATTTCCACTCTTTGACTCTGATTCGGATTCTGAGTCTGTTCCTACGCCTGATTCTAAGTCTGACTCTGAAGAAAACCAGGAGAGTTGCGAATTCATGTAAATTTTAGGGGGAAATATAAAAAAGTCTGGAGGTCTGCAGTCATGTTAGCAGCACTGTAGGCTTGTCATTATAGCATAAACCAGAATAAACAGTTGGATGAAAAAGTCGAAGAAAACCGCTGAGCCATAATATGGACATATGTAAACATGCTTCAGTTAAAGTTACATTGACGTGATTTAGGTAAAAATGTGTATTATAATTATTTGTGAATTTGTGAATGCTCCAAATGTCAAGCAGCTCACTCAGCTGTTTCTTTTTGGTAGAGGACCACACTGACCTGGATATCATCTTGACATGACCTGCATATTGTTTAAATATAGAAAATTGCTGATTTGACAACAATAATATAGGTCAGGTGAAGCACTCGTGCCACTAGCTGTTGTCACACCAATGTTTTTTTCCTCTCATTTTTATTAATAAAACTTAAGTACTAATTAAGTACTTAAAGTATATATTTATTATTTTGAATCACTCAATAATCTGGTTTATGCTTAAAAACTATTGTCATTTTTACTCCTCTACGTCGGTCGGAGGCATTATGTTTTCTTCTGTATGTCCGTACATCTCATTCTCGTGAAAGCGGTATCTGAAGAATGCCTCAATGGAATTTCTTCAAATTTGGTACAAACGTCCATTTGGCCTCAACAATGAAATTATTCGAATTTGGTGGTCAAAGGTCACTGTGACCTTGTGTCCATTTCATTTTTGTGAATGCATATCTCACAAACAACTTAAGGATTTTTTTTCAAATTTGGCACAAACGTCCACCTGGACTTAATGTGACACTTTGCCAATTTTAAACCAGCTTTGTATCAAAACAGTGAAACTCTGCCATCATCTGGCTGAATTTTGCTCGCTCAAACTACAGACTGTACTCCCACATTTTTGTATTGCCTGCCACTTCTGCAATCACTGCGGCCACAGAGAGTACAGAAGTGGATCAAGAGCGGACCTGTCCCCCTCTCTCACTCTCTCAAACTCCGAAATCCGATCAAACGTTAAAACAAGGCAGTGCTGATTGCATATATATCAAGATTATGTTATTGCACTGCTAAGGGGGCTACTTACATTGCTTTTAGAAACATATTTTAGTGCCATGTTTAGCTGTAATAGCAAGAGTTTGTGAACAGGAAGTGGGCGTCATACTGTTTCCTACACAGTAAAAACAAAGGCCAATAAGAATATTAAAAAAATATAAACCAAGTTTCTGTAACTGTGTTGCCAATTTCTTGCTTTAAATGTTTTCAGAAACATGTCTTAGCTTCCTGTTTAACTGTAATATGAGATCGTCTCTTGCCAGCCGGCTGCCATTGGTCTGGTGCGGCACATTGCATTCTGGTCATTGTAGGTTTTCTCCCTCTTGAGCAGAAGCCTCCTTTATCTCTGCATCTCTTCCCATTTTCTAAAGTATTTGCATCTTTCTACTGCATAGACATCCTAGTTTTATTGGAAGGCCATCTTTCCAGCAGTGAAGTGCCTCTTTAAGAATTCACTTATCCATAATTTTACACAAATGTCTAATAGAATAAAATGATAAAGTCATGACATTTTACATCCAAAAGGTCAAAGGTCAGCTTCCCTGTGACATCGTTATGTTCTGCATAAAACACTTTTCTGGCCATCATTCAACATCATATCTCAGGAACAGGAGAGGAGACATTTGGTCAGAGGCACAAAACCACGAGGCAGTGTTTCTAGGTCTGTATTTAAAAAGATGTTGGAAACAAAAACAGTAACATGATTGCTGTTTATTTCACATATAGAAATTGTAGGTTTGATGTTTTGTTAGCAGATTAAAGCTGCAATCTGTGATGTTTATCCCGTTCTAACTACAGCACAGACGACAGTGCTTCATGTGTGCAGCTTGTGGAGTTTAAACTTGTTGTTCTTCGAGAGCTTTGGTGATGTTAGCCAGGACAGGTGAGCTACAGTATCTATGAACATTTAATTCATAATGTAAAGAAAGCATCTGCGATCGTGGTTCAGTCAGAGGCAGGAACTGACTATTTGTCTCCAGTGATGAATACAGTTAGAGAGGGACGGAGCTCTAAAAAGATCTGACAGCGACAAGAATTCTGCTGAGAAAACCACACATACCTAAACTCATTTAGTTGTGTGTTAACTGCACTTCACCACACAGGTGAATGATGCAATCACACATGTCCTACATTTTAACCCATGATGCATTTTGGGTGTTTGTCTTCTTTTGTCGCTTTTTTTTGCTTAATTGTACCTTAAAAATAAGTAAACAATCTCTTTAAAATGTGGGATTTAAGATGTCAATAACAGATGTAGTGATGAATTTGCTTGATTTTACTGGAAAGTGCTTTTTTATTTTTATTTCATCCAACTAAGATGTGAAAATAAATTGATTTTGTTGGATATGTTGTTCTCCTTTTGTCTCAACTTTGTTCTCTTTTTAGTTCCTCTCCACCCTAAATCATCCATATTTTTATTGGCTCACAGGTTATTGCAGGTAATGTTGATATTTCCAGGGGTCTCATCTGTAAAAGAGTGCGTAAGATACATATTAAAAATGTACGTACGGACAAAAGCCAAAAATGGCTTTCGACAATTTTCAATTTCAGATTCAACAGTTTCTACAATCAGGCTTTGACCTCACCATCTGTGTCGCCAATTTACTGTCTCCAAAATGTTCATAAGTGTGAGTCAAAGTTTCTCTCATCAAGTCTGTTTTTATAGATCACAATATTTGATATGATATTTGACTCTGCCTTTGAGTTTGACAAACAAATAGATGCAGTAGTAAAAGCCAGCTTTTTCCAACTCAGCACCATTTCCAAAATCAAGCCATTTCTCTCTTTGAAAGACCTGCAGACCTAAGAGACCTAACAGATTACACAGTAACTTCAATGTTAAAAAAACCATAGCATGCATGAAAGTGTTTGCAGCGTGACATGGGAGACAGTCTCTGGTAAATCTAAATGTACGTCAGTTTGCTTTTGCAACCCTGTTCACCATCTAAACATGCTTATCAAATTTTAGCTGTGACTCTAATATGAGGCCGAGGTATTCTACCTGAGACCTGTTCGATATGCTGTCCATTCATATTTAGATTTAACACATTAGGCTGTGTTGATGACCGAGCCCTGGCAGAAAAGCAAACTGACACTGTTTTCTTAACATTAAGTGCGAGATGTGATTTTTCAAACCAAGCTGCTATGGACTGTAAGTGACATGACAGCTGTTTGGGAGCTTTCTTCCCTGAATCCTCTGACTGAATATACCTCCTTATATGTATGCATGTACCCCGGTTTATCTTTACTTTTGTATGTATTTTAATTCATGTAGGCCTTCCCTGGTTTAAGACCACGTATTTGTGTTTGTGTTGTGTAGTGCTGTTATTTCATTGTCTGATTCACAAAGAATGTTTCCTTTAAAATCTGAAAAGCCTGACAACAACAACAACAATAATTCACAGCCTTTTGTTTTCTTTTGTTGTTCTACTTTGTGATGGTTTAATAAATGTGTAAAACGGAGTTTATTTAGTAGAGGTCAAGTTGAAGGGGTGGTAATTGACTTGATAAACTGTCAGAAGAAGACAAGGGTCAAACCTGGCAACCCCGGAGAGACGTTAGCATGTAGCAGAGCAGCCAACAGTTAGCAGGAGAAAGGACTCAACAGTGAGCCGACAAGAACTGACTGTAAACACAGGGGCATGCAGGCTGTGGAGCTTTTGTTCGGTGACTTTGAATCACTTAAAAAAAAAAACCGTTTTAACAGAGTGCCGTGCCAAAAGAAGAACTGTGTGGACGGTTTAGCCCGCTAGCATCTAGCTAGCTACTTTAGCAGCTTCTAACTAGTGTGGACTTTAGCTTGCTAGCCGTTAGCTAGCTTAGCAGTGGAGTTCACGTCGGTCTGCGGATCAAGAGATTATAACGCGACATTAGATGAGGACAACACAGCAATACGGGACTCATCCCTGGACACTGTGGTTGTATTTAAAACAGTTTTTTGGCCTGTGAAGGCCCTCCTTATGCCTCTGGATTCACCATGGGCAGGACGGTGCGGTGACGTAAGTAACGACTCACAGACAGCAACAAACACACCTGTGGGTCCAACTGTTGTAGAGTTCAATACGTTTGATTCATAACAGTTTGTTGATACACTGAAATAACAGACTTATTTGGTCGTCTTGTTACTTAATGCTGACTGTGAATATTATCTTCACACAGCAGTCTCAGCGTTTTGAATCATATTTTAAGTCCTTTTGCACCAAAACGTTAGAAACCAAACCATCAGCCTGTAAGACACGTTATCTTTGGTCAGTAGTCTTTATATCATCATTTACAAGCATGAAAGAGTTAACTTTTCTTCTGTGGAGTTATATTGGGGCCAGATGTTTGGACTTGGAAAAATAAAATTTGAAACTGAAAATTCAAGTTTTGATCTTGAATATAAAAAAAATAAATCAATGTATTCAAAATAAAAACAAGTGTACAAAAAGTTTTCCAGGTTAAATATTATGATTCACTCTGGTAATTCTTGAAGTTGCTCTGGTGGTAATTAACACAGTAGAAGCCAACTGTTCATACCTACTAACATATTTCAGATATCAGAATCAGAATCAGAATCAGCAATACTTTATTGATCCCCAGGGGAAATTGTTTTTGTTATGGTGTTATGTTACCTGTGCTGCATCGTTTACCTGATGTTTTGACCATGTTTGGTTTGTCATATCAGCAGATACTGGGATACTGGCATGTTGGCCATTCTGATATTTAATTTAAAGCCAGTATCGGCGATAGTGGTGACATGACGATATTATCATGCATCCCTTATATATATCTATATATATATATATATATATATATATATATATATATCTATATATATATATACAGTACAGGCCAAAAGTTTGGACACACCTTCTCATTCAATGCGTTTTCTTTATTTTCATGACTATTTACATTGTAGATTCTCACTGAAGGCATCAAAACTATGAATGAACACATGTGGAGTTATGTACTTAACAAAAAAAGGTGAAATAACTGAAAACATGTTTTATATTCTAGTTTCTTCAAAATAGCCACCCTTTGCTCTGATTACTGCTTTGCACACTCTTGGCATTCTCTCCATGAGCTTCAAGAGGTAGTCACCTGAAATGGTTTTCACTTCACAGGTGTGCCTTATCAGGGTTAATTAGTGGAATTTCTTGCTTTATCAATGGGGTTGGGACCATCAGTTGTGTTGTGCAGAAGTCAGGTTAATACACAGCCGACAGCCCTATTGGACAACTGTTAAAATTCATATTATGGCAAGAACCAATCAGCTAATTAAAGAAAAACCAGTGGCCATCATTACTTTAAGAAATGAAGGTCAGTCAGTCCGGAAAATTGCAAAAACTTTAAATGTGTCCCCAAGTGGAGTCGCAAAAACCATCAAGCGCTACAACGAAACTGGCACACATGAGGACCCACCCAGGAAAGGAAGACCAAGAGTCACCTCTGCTTCTGAGGATAAGTTCATCCGAGTCACCAGCCTCAGAAATGGCAAGTTAACAGCAGCTCAGATCAGAGACCAGATGAATGCCACACAGAGTTCTAGCAGCAGACCCATCTCTAGAACAACTGTTAAGAGGAGACTGCGCCAATCAGGCCTTCATGGTCAAATAGCTGCTAGGAAACCACTGCTAAGGAGAGGCAACAAGCAGAAGAGATTTGTTTGGGCCAAGAAACACAAGGAATGGACATTAGACCAGTGGAAATCTGTGCTTTGGTCTGATGAGTCCAAATTTGAGATCTTTGGTTCCAACCGCCGTGTCTTTGTGAGACGCAGAAAAGGTGAACGGATGGATTCCACATGCCTGGTTCCCACTGTGAAGCATGGAGGAGGAGGTGTGATGGTGTGGGGGTGTTTTGCTGGTGACACTGTTGGGGATTTATTCAAAATTGAAGGCACACTGAACCAGCATGGCTACCACAGCATCCTGCAGCGACATGCCATCCCATCCGGTTTGCGTTTAGTTGGACGATCATTTATTTTTCAACAGGACAATGACCCCAAACACACCTCCAGGCTGTGTAAGGGCTATTTGACCAAGAAGGAGAGTGATGGAGTGCTGCGGCAGATGACCTGGCCTCCACAGTCACCGGACCTGAACCTAATTGAGATGGTTTGGGGTGAGCTGGACCGCAGAGTGAAGGCAAAGGGGCCAACAAGTGCTAAACACCTCTGGGAACTCCTTCAAGACTGTTGGAAAACCATTTCAGGTGACTACCTCTTGAAGCTCATGGAGAGAATGCCAAGAGTGTGCAAAGCAGTAATCAGAGCAAAGGGTGGCTATTTTGAAGAAACTAGAATATAAAACATGTTTTCAGTTATTTCACCTTTTTTTGTTAAGTACATAACTCCACATGTGTTCATTCATAGTTTTGATGCCTTCAGTGAGAATCTACAATGTGAATAGTCATGAAAATAAAGAAAACGCATTGAATGAGAAGGTGTGTCCAAACTTTTGGCCTGTACTGTATATATACACAATATTACTCTCTGTATAGAGTATAAAGTTACTTACTGCATTACTTTGACCAAACTGAGCTCAGAAGGACTGTTGTTCATGTTAAATGGATGAGGGTCATGTTGTTTCACAGAAGCTCCAGTTCATTATGGTTCATTTCAAATCCAGTGCTGCAGGTCTGAGCCATTCATGCATTCACATATAGTGGATACCACTTTGTATTAAAATCACCTGCTTGTATCAATAATAGTCTGAGCTCAAGGTTGTTTAACACATTATTTGATCAACTGGTGCTGATAGAGCACATACTTATTGGCCTGCAGCAGAACTGTGGTCAACACGACTGTTCTACATCAGTACACCTATTTCTTTGTCTTTGTTACAAAAAAGAAATTAGCAACTTTTCTCTTCTGAAAGGTCAAAGGTCACAAAGTCAAAGTCAGCTTTATTGTCAATTTCTTCACATGTGCCAGACATACAAAGGAAATCGAAATTACGTTTCTCACTATCCCACGGTGAGACAAGACAAGGCAAGACATTTCTGACAGTAAAAGTAGATGGTAAAGTGCACAGGCACAACAATAAAGACAGACATATAAACAGCTAAGACAGACATATCCTGACACTAAGTAAACAATAAATAAATAAAGTAAACAGTAACAAACAATAAGAAAATAGATTTAAAAGTTAAAAAGTAAAAAGTAAAATTTCACAGTGTAAGTGTAATGGTGCAAAGACAATCAGTAATAGCAGCATAAGTTTTCTGTTTGACAGAAGAAGTGTGCAAGTGGCATAGTAGTGCAAAGATAGTCATTGTGGGTGGGTGGGGGGGGTTAGTTTTCTGTCAGCCTGGTGGATGGAGCTGTTGGTGAATCTGGTGGTGCGTGAGCGGAGGCTCCTGTACCTCCTCCCAGAGGGCATGAGACTGAACAGATTGTGGGCGGGGTGGCTTGCATCACTCACGATTGTGATGGCTTTGCGGGTGAGGCGGGTGGTGTATATGTCTTGCAGGGAGGGGAGTGGGGCACCGATGATCTTTCTGACTGTGTTTACTATGCGCTGCAGGGCTTTCTTGTTGTAGTCAGTGCAGCTCCCGCCCCACACAGTGATGCAGCTGGAAAGGATGCTCTCAGTGGTGCCTCAGTAAAATGTGCACACAATGGGTGGTGGAGCACTTGCCCGCTTGAGTTTACGCAGGAAATAGAGGCGCTGCTGGGCTTTCTTCACCAGTGATGTGGTGTTGGTTGTCCAGGAGAGGTCCTCACTGATGTGCACCCCCAGGAATTTATTTATTTACTTATGAAACAGGTTTTGACACCAGGCCACAGTGGCTTTGCAGCCAGAGACCAAAGGTGCTGCATGTTACCTAAATAAAAATTAAATACAAATGGAGTCATGTAAAGCACTTTTTATGGAAGGTCATAGGGTACATTAAACGTTTCTAAAAGTAGATTTATACACCTCAACAGAGCATCAGCATGTAGTGATGACCATAATGAATAGTTTCAAGGAACATCAAGAGTTTTGCTTCTTGTCAGTTTAAAAAAAAAAGCATTCAGATGCTCACAATCCGCTTGAACCCTGATAAATGAAATGTTTCTGCATTAAAAACGACACTTAGATGATAAATGATGACAAAATAATGGCACATTTATTTTCTGTCAATTCAGTAGTTGACTCATAGTTCCAGCTGTACTTTTTCATTTGTAAAGTAGTGAGTAACTGAAGCTGTCAGATAAATGTAGTGAGGTAGAGGCAGACGGTGGCATGAGAAGAGAGGACTCAGATTTGTACCTACAGTACCTGAGGAAATGTATTTAGTTACAGTCCACTACAGGGTGCAGCTTATGTTATATTATCTAGTATGTGAGTATGACTTGACTTGTGACTTGATTGATCTGAGCAGTGACTTGACTGGACTTGCTTGGCTTATAGCAGGGACTGGACTCGACTTGTTTCATTTTCACCACAGTGATTTGGGACTTGCTTGAGACTTGAAAGTTATGACTTGAGACTTGCTTGTGACGTGCACATGTGTGACTTACTCTAACCTCTGACAGTCAGCTCCTCAGTAGACATTTCTGTGTGTGTTGATGGTTCATCACTCATATTCACACATTCACTTCATTGTTTTACCCTCTGTTTTTGAAAAGTGCCTGAACAAAACCATAGAAAAATGTGTCAGATGTTTATTTTCTGTGGTGTTGTTATCAACTTTGGATTTGGACTGCCCAGAGCTTCATTTTATGCTCCCCTTGTGTCTTCCTGCTCACGCCTCCCAGTTCAGGTCATCTGCAGCATCTGCTGTCAATACAATATTCAGAGGAAGGAAAAAAATACATGTAGTAAAAATGGAGGAGCAGCTCTCAGTTCACTTTGAGCTGCCTTGGATAGAAATTTTAGGTGAATTTAGCAAGAATGGCAGTTAACAGTCAAGTTTAACCTCCATGTTCTTGGATACATGTATTTTGAATTTTAGATGTTGTTCATATGGTTTATATATGTCTTTGATATTTCCAGTATTGAACTGTTAAAGAGTTGTTTTAAGTTGATTGAACTAATATACTGTTGGGTCTTCATTGGAGCTCAAAATATGTTTATGCCATAAAAGATCATGTTTGATGATTTGAAAGCTGCTGAAAGAGAAGTTAGCTGCAGAGGCCAAAAGTGCTCAATAAAACACCAAAGGTAACAGAGAACACTTTAGTCTGTATTTATATATCAGATATGTTTTATTGTTATCATTTAATAATTTCTCCAACATTCTGTATGAGTCATCTTATCACTGCAGAACAGTCACACACAATTCTGTACACAGCAATATCAAAGGCCACAAGATCCAATAGTAGCAAATAATTGAAAAGCAGAAAGACTTAGCAACAAGCTGATATCCCCACTTAAAAGTCTATATTGAAAAATGTACACTGGGCTCAGTTATAGTTATAGTTATACTGTAGTTACAGCCAATATTCTCAAACTTTTATGAAAAACAGAATATTCAAAAAAAAAAAGTTCATTGTTCAGGTTTGCTGAATTAATAGAACAACAGATTTTAAACTTTGACATTGGTGTGACATTAGTCACACTGAGACATTTTCCACCACACATGGTAAATCTGTATTTTCCTTTTTGGTGAACAGCACATGGAAATAAGTCCTGCAGAAATACATTTATACAAAAGAAAACTGTAAGAAGTCTCCCTCTTTATCTCAGGCACATTTGTGCTTTTCTTGGTCAAAATCATTTACGTCTGAGTCTCTCAGTACGGAGACTCTGTCTTCTTTGGTTCTTTGTGTCAGAATGGAGATCCTCTTTGTCTTGCTGTTTTGGGTTTTTTTTTTTTTTTTTGAGGTTTTGTCACGGTCTAGATTTTGCTTTAGTTTTTACAAAACATTTGTGATCACTTTCACCTCTACAAGAGTTTCTCTCCTCTTTCTAGTTTAGCCATGGTCTCAGCTTTTCCTCTCATGTCCATCAGGGCCTGAACTCGTTGCATCCAGCCTTGCTTGGCCTCAGATTTCTCTCCCTCAATAAGCATGTCAATGTACTCTGGAGTGGAGAGAGGGTTTGGCCTCAGTGCTATCTCTTTAAGTCTGTTTAGACACTGAGCAGACCTCTCCATAAATGCCACCACCTTGGCCTGCACATCATCATATTCAGCTTTCAGCCGTTCAATCAATGCCTGAACAGTTGCCTTTGCCCCTGTGGCTTTTAGGTACTTCTTCTTCAGCTCTTTTATGGTTTTTTTTTCTTGAACTTCCTTATACTCCCATCTGTACTTCTGATTAAAATGTACATTCCAGTGACATTTTCCTGGACACTGAGTACAATTTCCATCTGGTCCCATTGCCCAACAGCGAGCTTTATCTGCATCATTGGGTATTTGACAGGGATAGTGACAGGTGAAATAACACTGCTGACAGTTGGTGATGTAATTTCCAGTATCAGAAATGTCTACTGGAAAAGGCCTTGTAACAGTGATTTCAAACTCAAAGTCCTTATTTCTGCTGATCTCTGCCTCAAGCTCTTTCAGTTTGTCAGTTGTCTCTTTTATCTCCTCTAGCTTGGCTAACCCAACTTTAACCTGCTTCTGCAAATTTTCAACTGAATTCTCGAGCGTCTGTCTTTCTCTGAGGACCTCTTTTGTCAGTGTCAAGCTTTTGGTGTCCATGACATTTAAAGCAGCAAAGAACCTCTTCATGCTTTTTGTCCCCATGCCCCAAAACATCTTATCGAAGCTTTCATCTTCATCATCCTCACTCATGCTGCTTGCTGCAGATGATTTGTTGTCTGCATACAACGCTGAATTATTGAATTTGAAGTGAAGTGGCTGCCCCTCTTTTGTTTCAGGACATGGGGCACCGGAGGCCTTGATTGCCTCAAGAACTGGTGGTGTCTTGCCGTCTGCAAATGTCACCAGAACTCTGATGTTTTCTGCAATATCTTTGCCAAAGATTGAGAGCACACAGTCAAACACATATTTCTGTGTTGGTGTGAGTCGTGCTAAAACAGCCTGAGCTACAAAACACACAGCATCAATTTCACTCACCCCAAGCTCAGCAGTGAAGAGCTTACGGAGCTGTTCTGTGATCTCTTTGTCTCTTTCTATGCCTCTTGTATCTCCAAACCCTGGAGTGTCAACAATGGTCAGTGAGTGCTCTATTTTAAACCCCTCCTGGTGGTTGAGTTTGTACGCAGTGACTTCAGAAGTCTGGCTTTCAGCTTGTGATTTTGACTGACCCTCATCAACTAACTTAAACCGATATGAATCCTCCCATTCAACACCCAGAATGTAATTGATCATCCCGTTGATGAGAGTTGTCTTTCCAGCACCAGTGGCTCCGAGAACCATAATGGTACGATTAGGTTTGTTTGACTCTTTCCCAAAGCTGAAACGCTTGCACCCAGAGACATTGATTTGTTCTTCTTTCAGGGAAATTTTATAAACAGGCAGAGACCCTGTCTGGGGTTCTAGCTGTTCGCTTTTGTCTTTAACAGCATCAGCAAGACGTTTAATGTGCTGGGGTGTAAACACTGTGCATTTTTCTTCAACAGGATCATTAAACCATATTCTATTCTCTGGATGCCCTGTTCCAAAGAATAAGTGTCTTTCTTCAGCAGTATTTGATTTTGAAAAGACTGACCGAAAATACCTAATTCTAGATGTCATTATGGTCAAGAGAAAAAAACATATGTACAGTGAAAATCAGTTGGTACTGGGCCAGCCCTCTGGAGAAGTTCTTCTAATGACTCTTTGTGGTCAGAGCAGATCATCCATCTTTCTGGGGGGTCTTGCTTCTGTTGTTGTGAAGTGCTCTCTCTGGTCTGAACCTGCAATATTTGAACAGGAAAAATAAATAATACACATATTTCAACCCAGTTTTAGGGTATCACTTTGTTGTCATTACTGGTAGTTTAGAATCGTGCAACATCTGCTCTGAGAGGAGAACTGTAAAGTAAGTTCGACAAAGTCAGCCTTTCTTTGCCTCAGCTGGCTTTACAAAACCTAAAACCCCACTGTGAAATAATGGATACCAGTTTGTTTTTTGACCTAGGTTTTTTCAAGTTATATGTGCATTCCCATAAAAGGGGACTTTTGGCACATCATTAGACTGCAACAGTAAACCAGCCTAGTAAAAATACTGAAATAATAAATAACAAAAAACTGCTGGTGACGAAATACCTTAAAGCATGTGTTTGCTGTTCTCAGTCAAGTTGTCTGGTTAGGGATCAAAGAGCTGCTGTGGGTTCAAAATGCTGCTTATTATCTCCAAAACTCCTAAAATACAAAAAGAAGAAAACACCTTAAAAACATACTGTAGCTGTTTATGATACAGTAATTGTATTTTAAGACCTCAGTTATCTTTCTGATCATTGTTAGGACCTTTACCCGCCAAAATAACCCCATGAATCATTTACCTTTACATGTCATCTGATAACTGGTATGTGAAAGAAACCATGGCTGTGGGGGTTGAGTGTCTGGAGTCTGACGTTCCTTGATGTTTCAGATGTGACGTGGGCAGCAACAGTAGCATGGAGTTACATTTGCTTAGTGTAGAAAACAGAGCAGGACATCAGATTGTATTTCATTCATTTGTTTCTCTTTGGAAGATTATTCTTTGTAAAAAGACAGTAATGAGCCAGCATGACTTTTATCAGACCTCCAGTTAAAATTTATCAGTTGCATTTGTAATTTCAGCAGAATTTACAGTCAATTGACAAAAATGAGAGGGCTGCTTTGGTCTCTGTCTGCAACAAGTTGCAATCTTTGGGGCTGAAAAATGAAGCCAAACACGGAAGTGCCCAAAATTACAGTTTCTCTAATGGCAACTTGAAGCTGTCTTCAGAACTAAGTCAGCCTCCATGTTAAAATGTCCAACTTTTTAACAGAAATAAACATGCTTATATGTGACAGCTAGAGTTACTAATTACTTTACATTAAAAACGTGATAAACTGATGAAATTGTTAAATATTAAACCAGACGTTCCAAATCTTTTTGGCTTGTGAAATCTGACAAAAAAGCAGTATCGGAGCTTTCTTCTTCTTCTTCTTCTTCTTCTTTCATTTATCATCTGCCAGCCCATATATAATTTTGTGAGTATTTTTTTTACACTATAACACACAATAATCAGTAAGGGAGTAAAATGTGAGTATTTATAATCATGAATCAAGTAAACATAACTAACTTTATAAAAAAGTGCAAGCAACATAGCTTTTAGTGGAATACCAGGGAATGTATGCAGAAGCTTTAGATGCATATTCAGATTGCATGGTTATATTACTTTATGTACAGATAAATTGGCAATTAATTTTCTAAATAATTAACTAATAGGTTCAGCTGCACTTGTATGTTCTCATATGGTTCATTTGCAAAAAACTTAATTTGTAATGTAAATGATAACTTATCAAATAGTTGTGATGTTTTTTAAAAAACAATTATTTATTATAAAACAATTATTGTGTTTCTTAGGGTTAGGTTGTAGTAGCTATGAAAAAAATAACTGTGTCTCAATGATGACATTTTAATACTTTTTCAGTGTGTTGAAAATTCAAATGTGCCAGAGTTGCACTGTTTTGGGCTTGTCCCCAACCCAGACTTTTTGACATCCCCTCTAAAATAACGTAATAAAAAGTGTTAAATTCATTAAAGCTTTACTTTGCATTTCATCATAAGAACTTAAAAAGACATTTTTCAAATTCATTCAGTTTACAAATGGTCAATTTTCAATTATTAAATTAAGTATCAGTGTCCCTCGTACATCTGTCATTACCATCACAGCCAACATTTTAGAGAGCAATAAAGTTTTTACAACAGTTACTTAGATTGTTGCAAATTAGATGTACCAGAGGAACATTCCCAGCCATGAGGCAGAAGCCTGATCTTTTGATGCCCACAAATGTAAGTAATTTGAAGTTTTCTACATCCTGATCTGAGAGTAAGTTTATTAGGCGTCATTACCAAACAAGTTACTATTTGAATATTTTATTTCAGTAATAGGAGATTTCACTTTATTTACATATATTCAGTGTGCAGTGTATGCTAGCTAACCAGTTAGCTTAGCAAGTCTAAAACCTAGCCAACTTTTGGCCCCAAAAAGTGAAAATTGTCATTACCATCCCGTGTCATTACCATCACACAAGTGGCTGCGATGATGATGACAATCAGTGATGGTAATGACAACTGATCTGTTTATTATCTTATAACTGGAATATATCAGTATAATTTACAGAGGTGGGTAGTAATGCGTTACATGTACTCCTTTACATTTACTTAAGTAACTTTTTGGATAATTCTACTTGTAAGAGTAGTTTTAATGCAACACTACTTTTACTCTGTTACATTGGGCTTCATTCCGCTCATTACTTGGATTTTTATTCATCGGTTAATCAATGCACGATCTGTTTGTTTTATCAGACTCTGTTTGACCAATCAAACGTAGCCACTAGTGACGTTTGACTCCATTTCACCAATCAAACGGAGCCAGGCAGTCACATGACCGTACACGAACTCTTCACGGCCTCGCACAGAAGCAAAGTGACTACGTGGGAGCGCACACATAAGAATGAGAGTAGACGGCAACAACGGCAGAAACAACGGCGTGCGAACCAGAAGAGGCAGAACACCCGTGGCTGTACATGAAAACCATGTTTACTTTACAGACTACAAAAAAGAACAGCTATATCATGCGCTGTCATCTGTGTCTACCCAAAGTAGTAACATGGCGCCCTCTGTGGCAGACGTGTTTGCTCGCACCGCTCCTGAATGCCGGCGTTTTTTTCTTTAGACTGAAAAACTTCTTTCCCACTGCCATCAGACTCCTAAACCGCCGACAGGAGTCATAACTACCATCACTACCTCAGACCATGTTACACATCCAGTCTGCACATGACTTTTGCACATACAAAGTTTTTGTACATACAGTTTGTTGCACTACAGTTTCTTGCTGCCATTTATCTTTATCTTTTGTACATATTCTTGGAATATAATATGTTCTATTGTGTGAAATCATGTGTCAATAAAATGAAGAAATGTGTGATGCTTCAGCAGACTAAAATGTGCTTGTTTTGCAGGATGGAAAATACATATGAAGGAGTAGAGTTGCGCAAGATATGGGTCACAGTAACCGCTTGTAGCTGCAGCAGACTCTTGGAATATAATGTGCCTTCCTGCGTAAGATTATGTGTCATATATAATGTAAACTACTGTGAGGATTGAGTTAAGTAAAAGGCCCTGTTTTGTAGAGTGGAAAAGTACAAGAGGAGGGAGGAACATGGTGTGAGATATGAATACTGTGTAGCATACGCATACTTTGTAGCTTCAGCAGTTAATTAGAACCTTATCTGGTAGAAAGAACACCGAGTGCCTAGCTTAGATAGCACAGGAGCAGGAGTGTGGGAAACTGTTCTGTTTTTGTCTCTCTCAAAACAGGAAGCCTGCGGAAGGAGAAAGATCACCACGAGGTGATCACGTGCTGCGGGAACCAATCAGAAGAGGACGTCGCCTTGCCCGCACTATGACGTTGTTACACTTAAAATCCTGGGTCAGGAAGAGACAGTTGGTCAGACTTAATGAACTGACACGCTTTTGTTGTTTGTCAGGAGCAGGAGGATCAGACCCAGAGCTCTGTAACTTTATACCTTTACTGCTTAATAAACACATTAACTGAGACCGAATATCTTCTCCTATTGCTTCATTAAAGAACACGCAGGATGTGACTCTCACATAGTCTCTGTTGAATTGTAGGATGAGCCACAGTCCAACAATATGTATGTATATATATATAGATATATATATATATATATATATATATATATATAGATATATATATATATATATATATACAGTACAGGCCAAAAGTTTGGACACACCTTCTCATTCAATGCGTTTTCTTTATTTTCATGACTATTTACATTGTAGATTCTCACTGAAGGCATCAAAACTATGAATGAACACATGTGGAGTTATGTACTTAACAAAAAAAGGTGAAATAACGGAAAACATGTTTTATATTCTAGTTTCTTCAAAATAGCCACCCTTTGCTCTGATTACTGCTTTGCACACTCTTGGCATTCTCTCCATGAGCTTCAAGAGGTAGTCACCTGAAATGGTTTTCACTTCACAGGTGTGCCTTATCAGGGTTAATTAGTGGAATTTCTTGCTATATCAATGGGGTTGGGACCATCAGTTGTGTTGTGCAGAAGTCAGGTTAATACACAGCCGACAGCCCTATTGGACAACTGTTAAAATTCATATTATGGCAAGAACCAATCAGCTAACTAAAGAAAAACGAGTGGCCATCATTACTTTAAGAAATGAAGGTCAGTCAGTCCGGAAAATTGCAAAAACTTTAAATGTGTCCCCAAGTGGAGTCACAAAAACCATCAAGCGCTATAACGAAACTGGCACACATGAGGACCCACCCAGGAAAGGAAGACCAAGAGTCACCTCTGCTTCTGAGGATAAGTTCATCCGAGTCACCAGCCTCAGAAATGGCAAGTTAACAGCAGCTCAGATCAGAGACCAGATGAATGCCACACAGAGTTCTAGCAGCAGACTCATCTCTAGAACAACTGTTAAGAGGAGACTGCGCGAATCAGGCCTTCATGGTCAAATAGCTGCTAGGAAACCACTGCTAAGGAGAGGCAACAAGCAGAAGAGATTTGTTTGGGCCAAGAAACACAAGGAATGGACATTAGACCAGTGGAAATCTGTGCTTTGGTCTGATGAGTCCAAATTTGAGATCTTTGGTTCCAACCGCCGTGTCTTTGTGAGACGCAGAAAAGGTGAACGGATGGATTCCACATGCCTGGTTCCCACTGTGAAGCATGGAGGAGGAGGTGTGATGGTGTGGGGGTGTTTTGCTGGTGACACTGTTGGGGATTTATTCAAAATTGAAGGCACACTGAACCAGCATGGCTACCACAGCATCCTGCAGCGACATGCCATCCCATCCGGTTTGCGTTTAGTTGGACGATCATTTATTTTTCAACAGGACAATGACCCCAAACACACCTCCAGGCTGTGTAAGGGCTATTTGACCAAGAAGGAGAGTGATGGAGTGCTGCGGCAGATGACCTGGCCTCCACAGTCACCGGACTTGAACCCAATCGAGATGGTTTGGGGTGAGCTGGACCGCAGAGTGAAGGCAAAGGGGCCAACAAGTGCTAAACACCTCTGGGAACTCCTTCAAGACTGTTGGAAAACCATTTCAGGTGACTACCTCTTGAAGCTCATGGAGAGAATGCCAAGAGTGTGCAAAGCAGTAATCAGAGCAAAGGCTATTTTGAAGAAACTAGAGTATAAAACATGTTTTCAGTTATTTCACCTTTTTTTGTTAAGTACATAACTCCACGTGTTCATTCATAGTTTTGATGCCTTCAGTGAGAATCTACAATGTGAATAGTCATGAAAATAAAGAAAACGCATTGAATGAGAAGGTGTGTCCAAACTTTTGGCCTGTACTGTATATATATATATTCATTTTATATTTTTTCATCTATATTGTTTACTTTTTATCTATTTAAATTGAGTGTGGATTTAGTTGTATCTTTTTCTGGCATTCATTGCAGTCAGCAAAGGAAGAATTTCATTGTACAGGGAAACGTGTTTCCTCACTGTGCATATGACAATAAATACTTTGAATTGAATTGAATTGAACATGTCGACATTTCAGCCTACAAGAACTCCTCTTCAAACTTGAGAAGAGTTTTGAAATGACTAGATTGTTATCTGTTCCACTAATTTTCATTCAGCATAACAAACACCTAGTCTCTGGCTTACTGATTTTTAAACCTCATTCCAAATAATGTTTGAAGAGTTCAAACACAGTGCTCAAGTGCTGTTTATAAGGCACTGGTTTCAAAAATGTTGTTATGAAAAAGAATGACAGTCTGACAGAAGAGAATGTTTTGAAAAGAGGATATGTTTTGAAACTAATAGATTGGTAACAAAGGATTTATTACTGTTTCTTGTGGCTGAATTTGCCTTAATTTATGCTATTTTGTAAAGATTTCATTTACAATTTTGGTTATATTGGTATTGTTTGGCAACATCTGAATTTGCACATTGCTATTTTATATTTATGTCTGTTTGATTACATTCATGCCCTGATTATTAAAACAATAAATCAGAAGTTACTCAGCAGTTACTTAGTACTTGAGTAGTTTAATCACTAAATACTTTCTTACTCTTACTCAAGTAATTATTTGGATGACTACTTTTTACTTTTACTTGAGTCATATTATTCTTAAGTAACAATACTCTTACTTGAGTACAATTTTTGGCAACTCTACCCACCTCTGATAATTTACCACTGAACATGGTTGATGCATAATTAAACAGTGACCAACTGTAATTTACATTATTTTTTGTTTGAAGTTGTCAACACGGCCCCAGCCAAACCAGCTCAACGGTCAAAAAAATACTGAGACAAAATCAAGGAAGATCCTCAGAAATATCAGCAGTATCTTGACAGAGAAAAAGACAGATACAAAAAAGAACCAAAAAAGGTATCAGCTGGTTGATAATCACCGGCAGGTCCCTGACTGTTGTTTAAAACGGGTCACACTACATATGTCTCAGTCTCATTTTTGGATTGGCACCCATCATACTCTGAGGACATTTGAGTTGAGCATGCCAATTCTCTTTTTATCGCTATTCTTTTTATTGTTTGAACCTTTGTTATGTCTCAAACGAGCCAGCTGGCCAGAGGAAGATAGTTACACAAGAAATGCTGTGGTAGTGATTTCTTTTAAAGGAGGGTTAAGAGTTGTTTTTAAAAGGTAGTATTTTCTTTATCTTTTGGTTTTCATAAAAAAAACAAAAACGAAAAACACCAGTGTTAATTTTTATGTCATTACCAAAACATGTTGTCATTACCAGAACACACTGTCATTACCATCACAATACATTTGATATGATAGAAAATGTTTTTGTTACCTTGGGTCTTACCTCAATCATTGTGGTAATGTTATAAAGTCTAAATTTGCATTTTCTAAAAAGATATACGTTGCAAGTGTTGAGTGTTGAAACAAGGCAATATATTAAAAAGTTAGAGAGAACATGTTGTTAAAATGTATTTTAAATGTACTTCAGATATTTAGAACGTGCTTCTTAAAGAGCATGTGTTGTATTTACTGGAATGATTATAATGTCATTTTGTATTAAAATCAGTGTTTTGTTTTTGTGATGGTAATGACATCTTGCTGGAACAACTTTGAAAAAAGAATCATAATATCAGAATTATCATGAAGCATGATCAAAGCAATGTGTGATGATTTTGGTTGTTGTGGTATGTTTTTGTGTTTTCTCTCTCCCTCCCCTCTTTTCTGTTCTCTCTCCTGCAGGGCATGTGTGTGGCAGGGGGTGTGGCTGGCTTCTCCTGCAGCAGCAGATGAGGCACACCTGTCTTCACTCAGCTCATCTACCTGTCTACAAAAGCCTGGTCTTCACTCCACTATGCTGCCAGATAATTCCGTCACGTTCGGTAGAGCTCTGTATACTTACCTTTAGTGTCTTCAGATCAACTTGTTTCATAGCAGTGTTTTTGGCTGCCAGTTCTTCTAGTGTTGCTAGAGTTTTTGTACTTACCTGTGGTTCTTTCCTGTGTGCTCAGGTCGTCCTGTGTGCCTCACCGTGTGCCTGAGTTTTTCCATGTGCTCAGCCCTTGTGTCATCTCTGGAAATCCATCCTCTCATCTTCGGTGATTATTCCACGAGCCAGCCAGCTCCCTGCCTCCACTGCCTGCTCTCTTGTTTTTTGTTATTAATAAACTCTTTTCTTTTTGTTACATACCTGCGTCAGTATCTGTTTTGGGGTCCAAACAAAATCAGACCCTAACAGAATTATCTGGCCATGGACCCCGCAGATACTGAGAGGATCAAGCAGGCAATATCCTCTCAAGGAGCTCTTTTAGGGCAGCACGAACAAGCCCTACGGCAGATTATGGACACTATTCACAACCTTACCACCAGTGTGACTCAGCTTGGCGGCTGCATGGACCAAGTCTCCTCATCTCACCACACTGACGGCTCCAGTCCTCGCTTCAGCTCTTCCAGCTCCTCAAGCTCCAGCTCTTCCAGACACCCAGCCCAGCCACCCCCGTGAACCCTTCATCCCCACACCTGTCAGGTATTCAGGAGTGTTAGGGTCATGCCGTCAGTTCCTTCACCACTGTTCTCTTGTGTTTGATCAGCAGCCATTAATGTATTCCACTGATAAACCTAAAATTGCTTTTATTATGAGCTTATTAATTGAGAAGGCATCAGCTTGGGCTGTGGCTATGGCTAACAGTAACTCACACATTTGTCAATCTTTTCAGTCATTTACCGCTGAGATGCTGAGAGTTTTTGACCATCCGCTACAGGGTAAGGGGGCCAGTAACCGGCTTCTTTCCTTACGTCAGGGCTCAGGTTCTGTTTCTAGTTACTCCATTGATTTCCGCATTCTCGCAGCCGAGAGAGGGTGGGATGAGAAAGCCTTACAAGGGGTGTTCCTTCGTGGGTTAAGTGAGTTAAAGGATGAGCTAGCTGCTCGGGATGAAACCTCCTCCTTAGAAGAGTTAATTTCCTTGGCCATTCGCTTAGATAACCGCCTCCGTGAGAGACGTAGGAATAGAGCAGGCAGGCAGAGTTTCCCTTTTCCCCTCTTGAAGCCCAAGTCTCCCCAGCAGCCTGCACCATCTGCGTCTCTGGAGCCACCTTCCTGCAGTGTTTCTCCACCAACGGCCTCATCACCTCTCAGCAGCAAGGAGCCCATGCAGCTGGGGAGGATGAGGCTCACCCCTGCAGAGCGTCAACACCATTTCCACCAGAGGCTCTGCATTTACTGCAGCCAGGCTGGCCACATCCTAGCCAACTGTCTCACTCTGCCAAAAGAGCAGGCTCATCAGCCACAGGGGTGGCTGGTGAGCATTACATCTGCCGTTTCACCCCCCTCCAATCGTATTCAGCTTAAGGGTACTGTGTCATGGTCACAAGTTTCTCTACCTCTCCGAGTCTTAGTTGATTCTGGTACAGACGACAATTTTATTGACTTTGATTTTGTTTTGCAGTCTGACTTACCCACAGAGCCCCTTCCAGAACCTAAGGATGTTTTTGCCCTCGACGGAAAGCTTCTCGCCCGTGTCACTCACCGTACTGCCCCAGTTTCACTGCTACTTTCTGGTAATCATCACGAGACTCTTTCACTCTACATCATTTCATCGCCCACTTACCCGCTAGTGTTAGGTCTCCCTTGGCTTAAGCTCCACAATCCACACATAGATTGGTCTACCTCATCCATCACCAATTGGAGTCTGTTTTGTCACTCACATTGCTTACACTCAGCCATCCCCACCACTGCCACCATCACACCAGTTCCACCCAAGCCTGCTGACCTCACCTCTGTCCCCTTTGAGTATCACGACCTCCAGGAGGTTTTTAACAAGGATCGTGCTTTGTCTCTACCACCTCACAGGCCTTATGATTGTAGCATTGACTTGCTCCCTGGCGCCCCCTCACCTTCCAGCAAACTGTATAATCTCTCCAGGCCCGAAAAGGAGGCCATGGAGACGTACATAACTGACTCCCTTGCTGCTGGAATCATTCGTCCCTATTCCTCACCGTTGGGGGCGGGGTTTTTTTTGTTGACAAGAAGGACAAGACTCTACGCCCCTGTATTGACTTCAGGGGCTTGAATGACATAACTTTTAAGAACAAATATCCCCTTCCACTCATTGACTCTGCCTTCGGCCCCCTCCACCAGGCCACTGTCTTTTCTAAGTTGGACCTCCGCAACGCCTACCACCTGGTGAGAATAAAGGAGGGGGATGAGTGGAAGACTGCTTTTAACACTCCTCATCATCATTTTGAGTACCTTGTAATGACTTTTGGATTAACCAATGCACCAGCAGTATTTCAGGCACTCATTAATGATGTCCTGCGTGACATGGTCAACAGATTTGTGTTTGTTTATTTAGACGATATCTTGATTTTCTCTCGCTCACTCCAAGAACATGTCCAGCATGTTAGACTGGTGCTTCAAAGACTGTTAGAGAACAGACTCTATGTTAAAGCTGAGAAGTATGAATTTCATGTTTCATCTGTTAGTTTTCTGGGTTTTGTGGTGGAGAAAGGGCAGATCAAGACCGACCCTGCCAAGGTTCAGGCAGTGGTCGAATGGCCCACTCCTACAACTAGAAAGCAACTTCAGAGGTTTCTGGGGTTTGCAAATTTTTACTGCCGGTTTATCCGTGACTATAGCCGAATTGCAACTCCACTAACCAAACTTCCATCCATCCATCCATCCATTTTCATCCGCTTATCCGAGGCCGGGTCGCGGGGGCAGCAGGCCGAGCAAAGCACCCCAGACATCCCTCTCCCCAGCAACGCTTTCCAGCTCCTCCTGGGGGACCCCAAGGCGTTCCCAGGCCAGATGAGATATGTAATCCCTCCAGCATGTTCTGGGTCTGCCCCGGGGCCTCCTACCAGTGGGACGTGCCTGGAACACCTCCCGCGGGAGGCGCCCAGGAGGCATCCTGATCAGATGCCCGAACCACCTCAACTGACCCCTTTCGATGTTAAGGAGCAGCGGCTCTACTCCGAGCTCCCTCCTGATGTCCGAGCTCCTTACCCTATCTCTAAGGCTGAGCCCAGCCACCCCACGGAGGAAACTCATTTCGGCCGCTTGTATCCGTGATCTCATTCTTTCGGTCACTACCCAGAGCTCGTGGCCATGGGTGAGGGTTGGGACGTAGATGGACCAGTAAATCGAGAGCTTCGCCTTCCGGCTCAGCTCCTTCTTCACCACGACAGCCCGGTGCAGCGCCCGCATCACTGCAGAAGCCACCCCAAACCGCCGATCCATCTCACGCTCCATTCTACCCTCACTCGTGAACAAGACCCCGAGATACTTGAACTCCCTTGCTTGGGGCAGTAACTCTCCCCCAACCCGGAGGGGACAATCCACCTGCTTCCGGCAGAGAACCATGGCCTCAGATTTGGAGGTGCTGACTCTCATCCCGACCGCTTCACACTCGGCCGCAAACCGCGTGCTGGAGGTCACAGAAGCCAACAGAACCACATCATCTGCGAAAAGCAGAGATGCAATTCTGAGGTCACCAAACCGGACCCCTCCCCCCCCTCGACTGCGCCTCGAGATCCTGTCCATGAAAGTCACAAACAGGATCGGTGACAAGGGACAGCCTTGGCAGAGGCCCACACCCACCGAGAACGTGCTGGATTTTACACCAAGTGTGCGGACACAGCTCTCACTTTGGTCATACAGGGACCGGATGGCTCGTAGCAGCGAGCCCGGTACCCCATACTCCCGCAGTACCCCCCACAAGACCCCCCGAGGAACGCGGTCGTAAGCCTTCTCCGAGTCCACAAAGCACATGTAGACTGGATGAGCAAACTCCCACGACCCCTCCAGCAGCCTCGCAAGGGTAAAGAGCTGGTCCACTGTTCCACGGCCAGGACGGAATCCGCATTGCTCCTCCTGAATCAAAGGTTCGACAATCGGTCGGAGCCTCCTTTCCAGCACCCTTGAGTAAACTTTACCCGGGAGGCTGAGCAGTGTGATACCCCGATAATTGGAGCACACCCTCCGGTCCCCTTTTTTGAAGATGGGGACCACCACCCCAGTCTGCCACTCTACAGGCACCGTACCCGACCTCCACGTGACACTGAAAAGGCGTGTCAACCAAGACAGCCCAACAATGTCCAGAGCCTTCAGCATCTCCGGGCGAATCTCATCCACACCCGGCGCCTTGCCGCTGGGGAGCTTTTTAACTACCTCAGCGACCTCTGCCAGGGAAATGGGCGAGAATTCCCCAGAGTCTTCAGGCTCTGCCTCGTTCACAGTGGACGTGATGGCCGGGTTCAGGAGGTCCTCAAAGTGCTCCTTCCACCGCTCAACGATGTTCCCAGTTCGGGTCAGCAGTTCTCCGTCTCTGCTGAACACAGCCTGAGACGAGCCCTGCTTTCCTTTCCTGATACGTCTAACGGTCTGCCAGAACTTCCTTGAGGCCAACCGAAAGTCCTTCTCCATAGCCTCCCCGAATTCCTCCCACACCCGGGTTTTTGCCTCAGCGACCGCCACAGCTGCAGCCCTTCTGGCCAACTGGTACCTGTCTGCTGATTCAGGAGACCCCCGGGCCAGCCAGACCCGAAAGGCCTCCTTCTTCAGCCTGACAGCCTCCTTCACCGCTGGTGTCCACCAGCGGGTTCTCAGGTTGCCGCCACGACGAGCACCGACGACCTTCTGACCACAGCTTCTAGCAGCCGCCTCCACAATGGAAGCTTTGAACATGGCCCACTCCGACTCCATGTCCCCAGCCTCCCCCGGGGTGCGCGAGAAATTCTTCCGGAGGTGTGAGTTGAAGACCCTACGGACAGGGGCCTCAGCCAGACGTTCCCAGTTCACCCTCGCTACACGTTTGGGTTTCCCACGGCCGCAGATCTGATGATACAACCACAAAGTCGATCATCGATCTTTGGCCTAAGGTGTTCTGGTACCAGGTACACTTATGTACCTCCCTGTGCTCAAACATGGTGTTTGTTATGGCCAGTCCATGACTAGCACAGAAGTCCAATAACAAAACACCACTCGGGTTCAGATCAGGCAGGCCGTTCCTCCCAATCACTCCCCTCCAGGTTTCTCCGTCATTGGCCACGTAAGCGTTGAAGTCCCCCAGGAGAACCAAGGAGTCCCCAGCCGGCACCCCTTTCAGGACACTGCCAAGAGACTCCAAAAAGGCCGGGTACTCTGTACTGCTGTTAGGTGCATAAGCACAAACAACAGTCAGAGACCTACTCCCTGCAACCCGCAGTCGCATAGAGGCGACCCTTTCGTTCTCTGGGGAGAACTCCAACACGGTGGTACTCAGCCGGGGGCTTGTGAGTATCCCCACACCCGCCCGGCGCCTCTCACCCTGGGCAACTCCGGAAAAAGCGAGAGTCCAGCCCCTCTCCAGGAGTTTGGTTCCAGAACCAGTGCTGTGCGTGGAGGTGAGCCCAACTATGTCTAGTCGGTACCGCTCCACCTCCCGCACCAGCTCCGGCTCCTTTCCCACCAGAGAGGTGACATTCCACGTCCCTAAAGCCAGTCCGCGTCGCCAGGGATCAGCATGCCCGGGGCCCCACCCCTGCCTGCCGCCCGGCACACAAAGCACCCGACCCTGATGTCTGTCCCTGCGAGTGGTGAGCCCACAGGGCAACGGCTCCATGTATCCTCTTCGGGCTGAGCCCGACCGGGCCCCATGGCCTAAGGCCCGGCCACCAGACGCTCGCTGGCGAGCTCCCCCCCCGGGTCTGGCTCCAGGAGGGGGCCCCGGTGTCCCCATACCGGGCGAGGTGCTCTTATTCCGAAGAGGCCGCATCATCAGGGTCTTTGAATCGCTCTTAGTCTGGTCCCTCCCCTGGGACCACTTTGCCTTGGGAGACCCTACCACGGGCTTTTAGCCCCAGACAACACAGCTCCCAGGTTCACGGGGACACGCAAACTCCTCCACCACGTTAAGGTGGCGATTCTCGGAGGAGCTAACCAAACTTACTTCTGTGAAATCTCCCTTTGTGTGGTCACCTGCAGATGAAGCTGCATTTGTTAAGTTAAAGTGCATGTTTTCTTCTGCTTCTGTGTTGTCTCACCCTGATCCTGCAGCTCAGTTTGTGGTAGAGGTTGATGCCTCAGACTCTGGTGTTGGGGCGGTCCTCTCCCAGCACTCCACCTCGGACCAGAAGCTGCATCCCTGCGCATTCTTCTCCCGCCGACTCACCCCGGTGGAAAAGAATTATGATGTGGGGAACCGAGAACTGCTGGCGCTAGTTTTAGCCCTCCAAGAATGGAGGCAGTGGCTGGAGGGCTCTACTCACCCCTTTTGTGGTATGGACTGATCATAAGATTTTGTCTTACCTCTGTTCCGCCCACAGGCTTAACTCGCGCCAGGCTCGGTGGGCTCTGTTCCTGGGCCGGTTCATGTTCACACTTGCCTACCGGCCAGGATCCAGGAATGTCAAGCCCGACACCCTGTCACGTCAGTTCGACCCTCCAGTTGAGGAGTCATCCGAGGAAACCATCCTGCCATCTTCTGTGTGGTGGGAGCAGCCAGGTGGGAGATTGAAGGGGTGGTCCAGGAGGCCCATGAGGATCATCCGGCTCCCGAGGATTGTCCACCGGACCGGCTGTTCGTGCCTCCATCTGCCAGATCTCCAGTGCTCCAGTGGGGACACGGCTCCAAGGTTGCTTGCCATCCAGGTTTTCATCGGACCCTGGCCCTTCTTCAGCAGCACTTCTGGTGGCCCTCCATGTCCGCTGATACGAGGGAGTACGTTTCCGCCTGCTCCGTGTGTGCTCGCAGCAAGGCATCTCACCGTGCCCCCGCTGGCCTTCTTCGCCCCCTTCCCATTCCTCACCGACCTTGGTCTCACATCGCCGTGGATTTCGTCACAGGCCTGCCTCCATCGGAAGGTAACACCACTATCTAAACTATAGTTGACCGTTTTTCCAAGGCTGTGCGCTTCATTCCCCTGCCTGCCTTCTGCTCTTGAGACTGGTACTCTGCTCATCCAGCATGTCTTCAGACTTCATGGCATTCCGCAGGACATCGTGTCTAACAGAGGTCCACAGTTCTCCTCCCGGGTATGGAAAGCCTTTTGCCAGGCGTTGGGAGCGTCGGCCAGCCTGTCATTGGGTTACCACCCACAAACTAACGGTCAGACGGAGCAGGCGAATCAGGACCTGGAAGCAGCCCTTCGTTGTGTCGCCTCATCACCCGGTTTCCTGGTCCACCCACCTTCCCTGGGTTGAATATGCCCACAACTCCTTGGTTTGCTCCGCCACAGGTATGTCTCCATTCATGGCTTCTAATGGTTTCCAACCCCCACTGTTCCCAGCCCAGGAGACGGACGTGGCAGTTCCCTCGGTGCTGGGGCATCTCCAGCGTGCCCACCGAGTCTGGCGTGAAGCCCGGGCAGCTCTCATCCGCACTGCTGTGATGATTTTGGTTGTTGTGGTATGTTTTTGTGTTTTCTCTTTCCCTCCCCTCTTTTCTGTTCTCTCTCCTGCAGGGCATGTGTGTGGCAGGGGGTGTGGCTGGCTTCTCCTGCAGCAGCAGATGAGGCACACCTGTCTTCACTCAGCTCATCTACCTGTCTACAAAAGCCTGCAGTCTGTTCCAATACCCATACTTTCTGTACCTACCGTACCTACTGTGGGTACAGAGGGCGTTCACATTATGATTGTGGCGAAAAAGAAGTGTACCTAAAAGACCCGGATGTGTACTCATAACGGTCAAAATTGAGAGTGTGGAACATTGTACACTTTTCGTACTCAACGGCCGCCATCTTAGCTACGTAGCGGAAGAGGCGGGACCACTTACAGGTCAGTGGGCGGAACCACTGACCTGCCATCTGTTCCAGTTTGTTGGCGGGTGACGTCACTGACGAGTCACAGCCGTAGTCGTGATTGTAACATCCGGTAAGTGCCATCACTGCAATGAACAATTACAAATGATTAATACTGCACTACTAAACACATATCTCACCGTTATGGACAATAAGCTTCAATGTGCAAGACGGGACTTATGTGCAATAAGATCCATCCATTCATCTCAAGTGAAATTCATGTACAGTATGCTGCAATTCTACATCTTGTTTACTTCATAGGTTGTTTGAATGTACATATATTTATATAGCACCTGCCACTTTTTATATTTTATATTTATATCTTATATTTTATTCCTATTTTTATTTTATTTTATACAAATGCACCGTGGAGTTGCACTCAAATTTCGTTGTATGCAATACAATGACAATAAAGGCGATTCTGATTCTGATTCTGATTCGATTCTGATTCTCTGATTCTAAGTGCGCCATAGAGTAATGAATAGGAACAGCACTTACTCGCTGAAATATGTGCACTTTGTAAGTGCGGACAGTGTACTGTGTGTAAGTGTACTCATGGCAGTATGGATTTCGGAACATAGCCCTGGTCTTCACTTCACTACGCTGCCAGATAATACCGTCATGTTCGGTAGAGCTCTGTATACTTACCTTTAGTGTCTTGAGATCAACTTGTTTCATAGCAGTATTTTTGGCTGCCAGTTCTTCTAGTGTTGCTAGAGTTTTTGTACTTACCTGTGGTTCTTTCCTGTGTGCTCAGGTCGTCCTGTGTGCCTCACCGTGTGCCTGAGTTTTTCCATGTGCTCAGCCCTTGTGTCATCTCTGGAAATCCATCCTCTCATCTTCGGTGATTATTCCACAAGCCAGCCAGCTCCCTGCCTCCACTGCCTGCTCTTGTTTTTTGTTATTAATAAACTCTTTTCTTTTTGTTACATACCTGCGTCAGTATCTGTTTTGGGGTCCAAACAAAATCAGAACCTAACACAATGTTAAGACTGCTGCTGCAGACTAATTAATAAACCTTTTGAAATAGACAAAACAGAGTTTAAAGAATATTATTTTTTCAAAAGTGCCCTGAATTGAAGAATCGTATAGTAGTATTTCTCTGGCCCTGAATTACTTTAAATCATTGTCCAAAATTATATAATATTCATGCATTTTTTACAGATAAAATGTATTTTTACCTGGTGTTGGACAACAATTTGTGGGCTGTAAAAATGAAATGTTTTCCTCTTATCTTGGAGTGCTCTCAACCACTTGTGAAATTGTCAGTCACCTAAGAGAAAAGGGTAGATAAGAAAATATTGGTGAATCCCAGAATTAAATTTTAACAAAGTAATAACGATTTGTGGAAAATTTGTGGAAACGAGAAAATATATATATATTTCGTATTATCGTATATCGTTTCTTGCATGAGACCTAATGTCTCTTGGCCCAACTGAGAGGTTCCAATCAGCAGCTGGCAACAGAGCAACAAACAGCAGTAAAAGACCAAAGTTATAATACACTCAAGTGGTGCCCAGAAACATCATAACAATAGCAGAATGTGTTGCCAGGCTTCTTAAAATAACACTGATATATTAATTGACAAGTCCTGTAAACTTCAAAGATTACAACCTCCTTAGAAATGTTGATATTTTTAAAAGAAGATTAAAGACACACCTTTTTAATCAGGCTTTTAACTAATATTTTAAACTCTTCTTACGTTCTTATCTGGTTCTATTTACTTATTATCAGTGCTTATCCTATTTTATGCTTTTAGTCCTATTTTATGCTTTTAGTCATTAGCTTTTAACTCCAGTGTTTCATCAGAGGGGTCTTCCACACTGGGAGCTGTGTCAGGTCTGCTGATGGGGGTGCTGTCCTTGGGTCCCTTCGGCCCGGCCGGCTGGGGGTTCCTCCCTTTGACGCGGGGGTCCGCCTGTCTGTCGGAGTCGGGGGGCCTGGGTGCTGGTCCTCCCGATGGCATGGCCTGCGGCTCCTCCCAGTGTGGACGGCCCCAAAGGTGGCGTTTCCTTGATCCTCAGTGCCATGCCATGTCTCCCCATTGTGTGTGATTGTGTGTGTGTGGGTGGGTGGATGTGTGTGTGTCTGTCTAGTATGGAGGGTGGGAGGGAGGGGCTTTCTTTGTAATTGTTTTCTTTCTTTAATTTTGGTAATTGTTTTTAATTCTGTAAAGCACTTTGTGTTGCATGTCCTTGCAGGAAAAGCGCTCTACAAATAAAGTTGATTGATTGATTGATTGATTGAAATTGAGAAAATTTGGTCGATTGCGTTGAGAGACCAGCTGATCAAATCCATGATTTTAGGTTTCGGAGAGAAATACAGAGAGAGGCTCCGATAGATCAGACGCAGCACAAGACAAAGAGCAGGTAGCAGGGCAGATAAGGGCAGGGAGGGAGCGAGAGAAAAAGCGTCCGCCTTCGTTGAGAGCCAGAAGAAGCTGGTGTGGAGGCATACAAACATAAATAATTGCAAAACTAAAATAAAAACTAAAAATAAAAAAACTAAACTCAACTAAAACTAAAATAAAATCATGCAGTCATGTTCATGCACCGATAACCTTCAGCATCACATAAACTCTGAAACAGCATAAAGACAGAGTTACAGCTCAGTGTGTTCGGCAACTTACCGTTCAGTTTGTCTCTGATGAGGAAGGGAGGAAGAGTGCTGCCTGAGCTGACTCTGTAGCTCCTTTTATATGCACAATACACACACACGCACACACACACTGTGGTGTGGCTTCATTTAGTGCTGAGTCTTTCCTCAGTGAATGACTAAATCATATTAATCCATTAGGAAGTGGATGGATGGATGAAGTCAATCTTGTTCTCCTCTCTCTCTTCCTCTCTGAGAGATAACAGTAGGATTAATGACCAGAGGGCTGAGATACACAGGGACTGAAAGTGCTAATGGCTTCACACAAGTCACACCATTTCCCCGAAATACCAACCTGCAAAACTGAAAGTGAACTGATGATGTAGAGAAGGAACAATGGTACGCCTCAAAAGAACTATCAGATGCAATGAGTCACAAAGCAAAGCTCTTCAGTGACTTTGCAGAGGTCAACAAGGAGAACAAGAACATTAAGTTCTTGAAAGTTGGTTCAACAAATGAGACACAGAAAGGTTCAAGCATCTACCTTTATACAGACGGCTTTTCAGTCAGTGAGAACTTCGAGCCACCTTCAAAGCCTGAAACAGTGACAGTCACTGAAACAAACCACAACAGTGTGACACTGAAGATTTCTCCACCAAAGTTTGGAGCAGAGAACATCACCTCCTACTCTGTTGAGTACTGTGTCAGTGGAGACGATGGATGGAAACAGAAGACTGCATCAAAAGCTGAAGAAGTAACAGTGAGTGATCTGAGTCCTAAGACAGAGTACATGTTAAGGTGCAGAGCAGTGACCTCAGTAGGTGTTGGGCCAGCCAATGAAGTCAGTGGTTCCATTAAAACCTTACCCTGCAGCTCTTCCGAAAAAATGCAATCATACTCAAGTGAGATATCAGTTAGCTGGGAGAAACCTGGTGAGCTTGGACAAGATGTCCACATTTTGAGCTACATCGTGGAGTACGCCAAGACAGACAACGGGGTGAAAGAGGAAGATCTCCAGTGGAGCCAAATGATGACAAGAGCTGAGAATGTGATCATTTCAGGTCTTCAGCTAGAGACAGAATATGTTGTCAGGGTCAGATGTGATTGTGGTGAAGCTGGCAGAAGCAAAGAAAGCATCACTGTTACTGTCTGCACAACAAAATCTTCACCCCTAACAGACTTCCTCAAAAGTACAAGTGTTAAGATAAATTCTGAATCTCCCTCAGTTTACAAACTGCCTCTGGATGAAGAAGAAATGGACATTGATGGATGCCGAAGATTCAGTTGTGGCAAAGACAGCATGAGGCAAAATCGCACAATAATTCTTCTTGGAGAAACCGGATCAGGAAAGTCCACTCTGATCAATGCAATGATCAACTACATCGTTGGTGTAGACTGGGAGGACAATTTCAGATTCAAACTGATTGATGAAGACCAGTTGAGATCACAAGCTGAAAGCCAGACCTCTGAAGTCACTGTGTACAAAATCAACCACCAGGAGGGGTTTGAAATCCCCTTTTCTCTGACCATTGTGGACACACCTGGGTTTGGGGATGCGAGAGGAACAGAAAGAGACAAAGAGATCGCAGAGCAAATCCGAAGACTTTTCACGTCTGTCAATGGAGTCGGTGAGATTGTTGCAGTGTGTTTTGTTACTCAGGCCTCTCTTGCACGACTAAATCCAACACATCGATATGTGTTTGACTCAGTACTCTCCATATTTGGTAAAGATGTGGCAGAGAACATTCACATACTGCTGACGTTTGCAGATGGCAAGCAGCCACTGGTTCTTGAAGCGATAAACGTCTCTGGGGTTTCATGTCCAAAGAATGACGCTGAACTTCCAGTTCACTTCAAGTTCAACAACTCTGCATTGTTTGCAGACAACAGAAGCAGCAGTGACAGGGCCTGTGATGATGACTCTGATGACGACAATGACAACTTTGGTGAAATGTTTTGGAACATGGGTGCCAGAAGCATGGAGAAGTTCTTTGCTGCTTTGGGTAAAATGAGAACCAAAAGCTTGTTAATGACCCAAGAGGTTCTACAAGAACAAGAGCAGCTTGAAGCAGCCATTGAAGGTTTTCAGCTGCAAATTGCTGGAGTTGGACTGGCACAACTTGAAGAAACTGAGACAACAGAGGAAAAGTCTGAAGAGCCTGAAACAGCCACAACTTTCAACAAAAGCTTTGAGATTGAGGTGGAGGTTCTTAAGCCAGTCAAAAAACAGCTCACACAGGAAGGAGAGTTCATTACCAACTGCCAGAAGTGTTCGATGACATGCCACTACCCGTGTTCAGCAGCAGATGACAATGAAAAACGTGACTGTGAATCAATAGATAGGAGGGGGATGTGCACTGTCTGCCCTGGAAAATGCATTTGGAGTGTACATTCCAACTCGACATACAGATGGGAGTATGTCCAAGTAAAAGAGAAGCAGACACCGCAAGAGCTCAAAGACAAGAGCAAACAAGCTACAAAAGAACAGAGGCAAGGGAAAGAGATCACGTTCACAGTTCACTCTTACGACATGATCGTGTCCGTCGTGGATCAGTCAGCTCACTCTGTAACTCGTCTGCAAGAGGTCGCCCTGAGGCCTAACCCTGTGATCACTCCAGAGTACATCAAAATGCTGATTGAAGGGGAAAAGTCAGAGACCAAAGAGGGTTACCAGGCTCGCATTCAGTCTTTGGAGGAAGTGCGGACCTACGTAAAAAATAATTTCCATGGTAAATAGATTTCCACTCTTTGACTCTGATTCAGATTCTGAGTCTGTTCCTACGCCTGGTTCTAAGTCTGACTCTGAAGAAAACCAGGAGAGTTGCAAATTCATGTAGATTTTAGGGGGAAATATAACAAAGTCTGGAGGTCTGCAGTCATGTTAGCAGCACTGTAGGCTTGTCATTATAGCATAAACCAGAATAAACAGTTGGATGGATGAAAAAGTCAAAGAAAACCGCTGAGCCATGGTATGGACATGTGTAAACATGCTTCAGTTAAAGTTACTTTGACGTGATTTAGGTAAACATGTTGATTATAATTATGTCTTAACTTGCTATCACAAACTTTGACAGACTTTTGACCAGCTGTTGGCGCAAAATTAAATGAATTAATTCTTTGGGATTTGTGAATGCTCCAAATGTCACAGCAGTTCACTTAGCTGTTTCTTATTGGTAGAGAACCACACTGACCTGGATGTCATCTCGACATGACCTGAATATTGTTTAAATATAGAAAACCGCTGATTTGACAACAATAATTTAGGTCAAGTGAAGCACTCGTGCCACTAGCTGTTGTCACACCAGTGTTTTTTTTCCTCTTATTTTTATTGATAAAACTTAAGTACTAATTAAGTACTTAAAGTATATATTTATTATTTTGAATCACTCAATAATCTGGTTTATGTTTAGATACAGATACAGATTAAAAAACTATTGTCATTTTTACTCCTCTACGTCGGTCGGAGGCATTATGTTTTCAGGTTGTCCGTCCTTCTGTATGTCCGTACATCTCATTCTCATGAAAGCGATATCTGAAGAATGCCTCAATGGAATTTCTTCAAATTTGGCACAAACGTCCATTTGACCTCAGCAATGAAATTATTTGAATTTGGCGGTCAAAGGTCACTGTGACCTTGTGTCCATTTCATTTTTGTGAATGCAATATCTCAAAAACAACTTAAGGAGACATTTGGACATTTGGTCAGATACTGAATCAGTGACTCTAATGTTGAAACTGTGCTGATTGTATAGATCTCCTGTGTGTGAAGCATCCATGTTTTCACAGATATAAACTTATGCAGAGGCACAAAACCACAAGGCAGTAATTCTAGGTCTGTATTTAAAAATAAGTTGGAAACAAAAACAGTAATACAACTGCTGTTTATTTCACACATAGAAATTGTAGATTTGATGTTTTGTTAGCAGATTAAAGCTGCAATCTGTGATGTTTATCCCGTTCTAACTACAGCACAGATGACAGTGCTTCATGTGTGCAGCTTGTGGAGTTTAAACTTGTTGTTCTTAGAGAGCTTTGGTGATGTTAGCCAGGACAGGTGAGCTACAGTATCTATGAACATTTAATTCATAATGTAAAGAAAGCATCTGTAATCGTGGTTCAGTCAGAGGCAGGAACTGACTATTTGTCTCCAGTGATGAATACAGTTAGAGAGGGACGGAGCTCTAAAAAGATCAGCGAGAAGAATTCTGCTGAGAAAACCACACATACCTGAACTCATTTAGTTGTGTGTTAACTGCACTTCACCACACAGGTGAATAATGCAATCACACATGTCCTACATTTTAACCCATTAACTGTACCTTAAAAATATGTAAACAATCTCTTTAAAATGTGGGGTTTAAGATGTCAGTAACAGATGTAGTGATGAATTGGCTTGATTTTACTGGAAAGTGCTTTTTTATTTTTATTTCATCCAACCAAGATGTGAAAATAAATTGATTTTGTTGGATATGTTGTTCTCCTTTTGTCTCAACTTTGTTCTCTTTTTAGTTCCTCTCCACCCTAAATCATCCATATTTTTATTGGCTCACAGGTTATTGCAGGTAATGTTGATATTTCCAGGGGTCTCATCTGTAAAGCAGTGTGTAGGATACATACTAAAAATGCCAAAAATGGCTTTCGACAATTTTCAATTTCAGATTTGACAGTTTCTACAATCAGGCTTTGACCTCACCATCTGTGTCGCCAATTTCCAGTCTCTAAAATGTTCATAAGTGTGAGTCAAAGTTTCTTCCAACAAGTCTGTTTTTATAGATCACAACTTTTGCGTGGGAAGTGGCACACGCCTCTTTCAGGCCTCATTTTGTGCGTATGCAGTGTGTATAAATGAGACCTGTGGTCAGGTAAAAGTTTCCTTTAAGGTTTAAGCTTAGTAAAAGTTCTACTTTCCACATTGGTGAAAAAAACAATACAAATTTTTGTTTAAAGACCTTGTGTGGTATATTTTTATTGCTATGTGTTATTGAACTACCTCTAAGTCTGAATATTTTGGTCCTGATAAACTTATGCAATTGTTAAATATGAAACCAGAGGTTCAAAACTTTTTTGGCTTGTGAAATCTTACCAAAAAAAGAGCTGTGCATCAGAACTTAGTTTCTTCTTCTTCTCTCCCATTAATCATGTGATGACCCCTCAGATCTATCTGGTGACCCGTTGGAGGTGCCCCACCCCTAAGTTGGGACCCACTGGATTTAACTAACTGTTTACAGATCAGTTCAAACTGACTCTACCTGGAGCAGCTACAACAGCAACATGCTGCTCTGACACTGATGATCCACACACATCAGTCAACGTGCACTTTTACTGCATGAAGCTGGAAATACTGCTGTACTTTTACTATGACTACTTTGACTACATAAAGCTGATGGTACCTTTGTACTTATACCACTGATACTTTAATTATGTGAAGCTGAGAATATTTCTGCTGTGGGTCACTATGAAAACAAAAAGGACAGAGATGATGGATATTAAGAGGGGTGTGGGGGTCGTTGTTTTTGCGATGGTGAAATGTAACTATGTACAGTTGCTTCAGTGACGTAGTCCAGTACAAACTTGAAGTATTTTATTGTGTATTTCCCTCTATGCTACTTTATCAATCAATCAATCAATTTTATTTATAAAGCCCAATATCACAGGGCCCTCAGAGGGCTTTCCAGCGTACAACATCCCTCTGTCCTTAGGACCCTCACAGCAGATAAGGAAAAACTCCCCAAAAAGAACCTTTAACATGGAAAAAGAAAAGGTAGAAACCTCAGGAAGAGCAACTGAGGAGGGATCCCTCTTCCAGGACGGACAGACGAGCAATAGATGTTGTACAGAACAGATCAACATAATAAATGAAAAGTAATCCATATGACACAATGAGACATAAGGAGAGACAGAGAGACAAGTTGAGACAGAGCCAGAGAGAGATGCAGGACAGACAGCAATGATAATAGCTTACAACAACATTAATTCAGGTAACAATATTATAGTCATAATTACGGTAATTGTGGTACAATATTTTGTACGCATGTATTAATATATAATATTACATTCCATTCCACTCCATTTTCATCCGCTTATCTGGGGCCAGGACCCCAAGGCGTTCCCAGGCCAGATGAGATATGTAATCCCTCCAGTGTGTTCTGGGTCTGCCCCGGGGCCTCCTACCAGTGGGACGTGCCTGGAACACCTCCAGTGGGAGGCGCCCAGGAGGATCCTGGTCAGATATTGAACCACCTCAACTGACCCCTTTTGATGCGAAGGAGCAGCGGCTCTACTCCGAGCTCCCTCCTGATGTCCGAGCTCCTCACCCTATCTCTAAGGCTGAGCCCAGACACCCCATGATGACTGAAAACTCATTTCGGCAGCTTGTATCCGCAATCTCATTCTTTTGGTCACTACCCAGAGCTCATGACCATAGCTGAGGGTTGGGACGGAGATGGACCAGTAAACACAGAAACACAGATCTGTATGTCTAAGTAGGACATGGAGAGAGAGCAACAGCCATCTGATTTCCCAGAGACCAAATAATAAGTTGCAGGATGCTGTTTATGTACAGTATGGGGGAGGGGGGCGCTCATTTTCAATAGCTCATTTTCACCATTTGTACAGTACACACACAACACACACTGTAGATAAAGACATAAACGCTGCGTGATTGAGTAGTTGTAATATATATACTGTTTTGCCACGGGAGGGGCTCAGTCCTCGCTCTTACACAGACATGGAGCTCAGTCGAGTGGAGGAGAAGCAGACAGTGTAGAGCTGCAGAGTTGATGACGGCGGCTCTTGTTGTGTTGCTGCACATAAAAGCTTCCCAAGTAAAAGCACCCGTGTGACAGCTGATGTAAAACAGGATCGGATCAGGCTCTATAAGGCTCAAAACAGTTGATCTGAATGAGTTAAAAATGTCTTGATTGGCTGGATACCGAGCTATAAGATCAGATCAGGCCATCCCTGAATATCATTCCTTTTGCAGGCATTCCTCCTGAGGAGAAAATGAATGTCTGAATCAGTGGGAGAATAGTTATGTGCACATCACATTTAGGTGCAAGGCTGATGTAGAATCAGCATGGATGAAGTACATCGACTTCAAAACCCAAATCTATCAACACTGACAGTTAGATCCCTGTTGGACATTTGTCTGGTCAAAAGAAACAAAACTTATTTTCTTCACAGCGCTGTTAATGTAGCAAAACACGTAGACGTGCTTTACTCCCATACCCTCTGCAAACGTCTCTCAGTACAGTCTTTATAAAACTGATTCAAAGGTAAAATGTGGACTTCTAAACTCCTATAACCCCTTTTATTTTCTGTACCTTTTGGTACAACTGCCTAAAGCATGATTTATGTGATGCTCAGTTACACCCTGCATTCATTACCGCATTGTTCACATCAAGTCAAGGCAGCGCTATTGTCTCTGAGAGAGAAACACAGAGGGGAGAGGAGAGAGCAGCAGCCATGTGATTTCCCAGAAATCAAATAATGAGTTTCAGGATGCTGTTAATGTACAGTGGGGCGGGGGGGTCAGTTTTGCAGGTTGGTATTTCGGGGAAATGGTGTGACTTGTGTGAAGCCATTAGCACTTTCAGTCCCTGTGTATCTCAGCCCTCTGGTCATTAATCCTACTGTTATCTCTCAGAGAGGAAGAGGGAGAGGAGAACAAGATTGACTTCATCCATCCATCCACTTCCTAATTGATTAATATGATTTATTCATTCACTGAGGAAAGATTTAGCACTAAATGGAGCCACACCACAGTGTGTGTGTGTGTGTGTGTGTGTGTGTGTGTGTGTGTGTGTGTGTGTGTGTGTGTGTGTGTGTGTGTGTGTGTGTGTGTATGTACTGTGTGTGTGTATGTACTGAGCATATAAAAGGAGCTACAGAGTCAGCTGAGGCAGAACTTGTCCTCCCTTCCTCATCAGAGACAAACTGAACGGTAAGTTGCCGAACACACTGAGCTGTAACTCTGTCTTTATGCTGTTTCAGTGTTTATGTGATGCTGAAGGTTCTTGGTGCATGAACATGACTGCAAGATTCTATTTTACTTTTACAATTGTTTATGTTTGTATGCCTCCACACCAGCAGCAGCCGTGGCTGGAGGCTTCATGTTTTTGGGTAAACCATCCATCTGTCTGTCCGTCCCATTCTCATGAACGCAGTATCTCAAGAACACCTTGAGGAATTTTTTTCAAATTTGGCAGAAATGTCAACTTGGACTTAATGATGAACTGATTAGAATTTGGTGTTTGTGGGTCAAAACTCAAGGTTACTTTGACCTTATTTGTCTCATTCTTGTGAAAATGATATTTAAAGAATGCCATGTGGGATTTTTTTCAAATTTGCCACAAAGATCAACTTGGACTCAACAATGAACTGCTCAGAACTTGGTGAAGGTGAACCGAGGTGGGGAAATTGATGACAAGCCCTGCTAAGTTTTAAACACACTTAAAAAGGTAGCACTTAAGCCAAACCATCTCTACGCTCCAGAGTACATTAACATGCTTATTAAAGGAGAGAAATCTGAGGTTGAGCCAGGCTGGAAGAAACAGGTTCAGTCCTTGAGGGTCATGAGAGAAAAAGCATCATCATGGCTGAATTTGACATAGGTGAGAATCTCCTCTGAACAGGTGCCTTAGTCTTTGTGACTTTCAACATCAAAAATCTCAAAACCAGGACATAATCAAGACCATGACAAGACCTACACAAATTCCATCAGGATCAGACCCATTCTGACATGTATATAAAAATAAATAACAAGACAAGGTTGTGAGTGATTTTGATCAAGGCCCAGAGGGGAATCAAGGCTTTGTAATGTATAGCTAAGACAACCAAGTTACGATGACACAAGTGCCTGTGCTCATGGGACCTGTAGTAGTAGCTTTTTTCTCTTCTCACAAAGTAATCGTTGTTTAACATTATCCAAATCACTAAGGTTTCAATTTCTTTTAGCAACTGCTGCATTAGAGCTGATTTGTTTTAGAATATTGGAAGTAAACCTTGAAATAAAGACAGCGAGAGGAGAAAAGGAACACATTTTTAATGACAAATCGATGAATAAGCAGATGTTAGAAAAGTATATTGTCACAGCACCAGTAGTTCTTGCAAAATCATTTGTTTTTCCAGCCTATGGGATTTAATTCCCACAAGGCCATCCAGCTGTACTAGCTATTAAAAATCAATCAATCAATTAATTCATCAATTAATCTCTCAGTGAAATGCAATGGTCAGTTTCATCAATGTGTATAATCAAATAATAAATAAATAATAATAAATAAATGTCTATGAGGTTAGGTGTAGGATAAGGCAGGGTCATCATTCAGTATCCTTGTGTCCTGAGTGTAGAAGCTCCTCCTGAGCCTCTCAGTGCCGGCCTGGTGTAACGTTTACCTTCTTCCTGACCTCAACAGAGGGAAAAGGCGGTTATCCAGGTGGCTGGGATCTTTATGTTATATCATGACACGTAACTTGAATAATAACTGCCCACATTTTACACAATCCATCATTTTGGAATGTGATATAGTCTAAAAAAATACTCACAAATTATTGTATACAGTATGCTGGTAAGCAGTAATTTAAAACCTTTTTTGAACAGTAATTCACTCTGTAAAAAAAAAACAAAAAAAAAAAAACAGAAATTCTGTGAGACCAAAAGTGTTTCACTGTTCCTTTCATCCCCAGGAACGCTTTTCCAGCATCTAAAACAACTGAGGCATTGCACACTGATCCTGATCCAGTGTAGGTGCGCTCGTCTTTCACGCTGACGGTCAGGACCCCATTTCTAAGGGGGTTGTAATCTTTGAAGTTTACAGGACTTGTCAATTAATATATCAGTGTTATTTTAAGAAGCCTGGCAACACATTCTGCTATTGTTATGATGTTTCTGGGCACCACTTGAGTGTATAATAACTTTGGTCTTTTACTGCTGTTTGTTGCTCTGTTGCCAGCTGCTGATTGGAATCTCTCAGTTGGACCAAGAGACATTAGGTCTCATGCAAGAAACGATAGACGATAATATGACATATATATTTTCTCTTGTTTCCACAAATTTTCCACAAATCGTTATTATCTTGTTACAATTTAATTCTGGGATTCACCAATATTTTCTTATCTACCCTTTTCTCTTAGGTGAGTGAAAATTTCACAAGTGGTTGAGAGCACTCCAAGATAAGAGGAAAACATTTTATTTTTACAGCTCACAAATTGTTGTCCAACACCAGGTAAAAATACATTTTATGTTTAAAAAATGCATGAATATTATATAATTTTGGACAATGATTTAAAGTAATTCAGGGCCAGAGAAATACTACTATACAATTCTTCAATTCAGGGCACTTTTGAAAAAATAATATTCTATAAACTCTGTTTTTTCTATTTCAAAAGGTTTATTAATTAGTCTGCAGCAGCGGTCTTAACATTGCTTTGATCATACTTCATGATAATTCTGATATTATGATGCTTTTTTCAAAGTTGTTCCAACAAGATGTCATTACCATCACAAAAACACAACACTGATGTTAATACAAAATGACATTACAATCATTCCAGTAAATACAACACATGCTCTTTAAGACGCGCGTTCTAAACATTTGTAGGTACATTTAAAATACATTTTAACAACATGTTCTCTCTAACTTTTTAATATATTGCCTTGTCTCAACACTGAAATATTGTGTTCTAATCTAAATATTTGAATTGGAACATATATCTTTTCAGAAAATGCAAATTTAGACTTTATAACATTACCACAATGATTGAGGTAAGACCCAAGGTAACAAAAAACTACATTTTCTATCATATCAAACGTATTGTGATGGTAATGACAGTCTGTTCTGGTAATGACATAAAAATCAACACTGGCGTTTTTTGTTTTTGTTTTTTTATGACAACCAAAAGTTGTCATTACCATCACTGATTGTCATCATCATCGCAGCCACTTGTGTGATGGTAATGACACAGGATGGTAATGACAATTTTCACTTTTTGGAGCCAAAAGTTGGCTAGGTTTTAGACTTGCTAAGCTAACTGGTTAGCTAGCATACACTGCACACTGATTATATGTAAATAAAGTGAAATTCCCTGTCACTGAAATAAAATATTCAAATAGTAACTTGTTTGGTAATGACGCCTAATAAACTTACTCTCAGATCAGGATGTATAAAACTTCAAATTACTTACATTTGTGGGCATCAAAAGATCAGGCTTCTGCCTCATGGCTGGGAATGTTCCTCTGGTACATCTAATTTGCAACAATCTAAGTAACTGTTGTAAAAACTTTATTGCTCTCTAAAATGTTGGCTGTGATGGTAATAACAGATGTACGAGGGACAGCGATACTTACCTGTTAAATAATTGAAAATTGACCATCTGTAAACTGAATGAATTTGAAAAATGTCTTTTTAAGTTCTTATGATGAAATGAAAAGTAAAGTTTTAATGAATTTAACACTTTTTATTACGTTATTTTAGAGGGGATGTCAAAAAGTCTGGGTTGGGGACAAGCCCAAAACAGTGCAACTCTGGCACATTTGAATTTTCAACACACTGAAAAAGTATTAAAATGTCATCATTGAGACACAGTTATTTTTTTCATAGCTACTACAACCTAACCCTAAGAAACACAATAATTGTTTTATAATAAATAATTGTTTTTTAAAAAACATCACAACTATTTGATAAGTTATCATTTACATTACAAATTAAGTTTTTTGCAAATGAACCATATGAGAACATACAAGTGCAGCTGAAACTATTAGTTGATTATTTAGAAAATTAATTGCCAATTTATCTGTACATAAAGTAATATAACCATGCAATCTGAATATCATCTAAAGCTTCTGCATGCATTCCCTGGTATTCCACTAAAAGCTATGTATGTTGCTTGCACTTTTTTATAAAGTTAGTTATGTTTACTTGATTCATGATTATAAATACCCACATTTTACTCCCTTACTGATTATTGTGTGTTATAGTGTAAAAAAATACTCGCAGATGAGAAATGAAAGAAGAAGAAGAAGAAAGCTCCGATACTGCTTTTTTGTCAGATTTCACAAGCCAAAAAGATTTGGAACGTCTGGTTTAATATTTAACAATTTCATCAGTTTATCACGTTTTTAATGTAAAGTATTAGTAACTCTAGCTGTCACATACAATTTTGACACAATCTCGAATATTATCATGAAATATTTGTGGAAAAATCTTTTTTGTGTTTCCAAAGGTGTGGCTGCATTAGACAGACACAAACAAATACCAATTTTTTTTTTTTTGTTTATTGTTTACAAGAAAAACTAACAAACCTAAATTCTTGACAGTTTCAATGTGTCAGTTCTCAACATTGTCGGTATCAAAGTCAACAAATAACAGAGCATGTGTTCAAAACTGAACAAAAAATAAATAAACCATCACATCATCAAATTACACTGAACAAAAATATAAACGCAACACTTTTGTTTTTGCTCCCATTTTTCACGAGCTGAGCTCAAAGATCTAAAACATTTTTTTATATACACAAAAGACCATTTCTCTCAAATATTGTTCACAAATCTGTCTAAATCTGTGTTAGTGAGCACTTCTCCTTTGCCCAGATAATCCATCCCACCTCACAGGTGTGGCATATCAAGATGCTGATTAGACAGCATGATTATTGCACAGGTGTGTCTTAGGCTGGCCACAATAAAAGGCCACTCTGAAATGTGCAGTTTTGCTTTATTGGGGGGGGGTCTGGGGGGGTCAGAAAACCAGTCAGTATCTGGTGTGACACCATTTGCCTCACGCAGTGCAACACATCTCCTTCACATAGAGTTGATCAGGTTGTTGATTGTGGCCTGTGGAATGTTGGTCCACTCCTCTTCAGTGGCTGTGCCAAGTTGCTGGATATTGGCAGGAACTGGAACACGCTGTCGTATACGCCGATCCAGAGCATCCAAAACATGCTCAGTGGGTGACAGGGCCGGACTGGGAGACTTTTTCAGGCCAGGAGTCAGTCATTCAGCAGGCCTCCCTGCCCACACGCACGTTCACACCTACACTTATATGCATTGGCACACACACGCACACAGACACAGACAGACACACACACACACACACACACACACACACACACACACACAGAGTATGTTTGTAATAGTATGTTTTTGGCTGATTCAAAACAAAAGTATGTATGTATGTACTCCAACATAGGCATAATAGTCACATGGACACACCATATGAATCCAATAGTCGCAGCATCCTTCCATTTCACATATGGGTATAAACTATACAATTAATCATTATCAGTCCACTCCAGTCCTCCTATCTCCCCTACATACCACAGAAACATTTATGTGTAGCCTACAATATAACCTAACCAACAAAGACAACTAGCCTAAGTCCAAATCAAATGATGAATCAGTTTACTATGAGGAAGGCCTTTGAACACACAGAACACGTGCATGCTGCACGCACTGACAGACACAAGGCTGACTGTATAATACAGTCCGAGAGCATAGTACTGACTAATATTTTAAATAGGCTCTAAGGAAATACTAATGAACCCCAACCTAAATCCGAGGTTGAAATACACAATAGCTTTCATGTATGGGCCGGGATACATAACAGCAAGTCAGCAACAGACAGCAAAATTCAACAACACTAGCGCCGCAACATATTTACATTATGTAAACGTGTACAAGGCTTCTAAAGAGAACCAGTGAAAACTTACTCGCAGAGTCTGGCACATTTTTTTGTTGTGTGGCGCTGCCATGGCTGGGGGGGGCTAAATAAACTTGTTATTTTGTGGCATTTAGCCGCATCATCTTCAAGTGCCTTCCTCTTTTTATCTCTCTCCCTCTCCGCGCCGCCCTTCCTCTTTTTAGGGGGGTCCATTCTGGCTTCTCCTCTCCTCTCCTCTCCGCTCCTCGCTACACACACACACACCGGAGCAGCAGCAGGTACCACAGACACACATGCGACACACCCCCTCCTCCACACACACGCTGTCTGTGTGGATGACACGGACTGTTGGGGTGGGTGCTAATCAAAACAAACCAATCGTCTTGTTGTCATCCTCACATGCTACTGGCCTGAGTGGCCTCTGATTGGTCTGAAAGAAGATTTAAAAAAAAGTCATACTGCCGCGATGCCGGCCGACCGGCAGCCTGCAGAAGGAAAAAAAAAAACGACATGCAGACGGCAGACGGCAGGCCAGGCACAGACCGGCACTTCGGGAATACTCCCGGATCTCCCTGTGGCCAGTCCGGGCCTGGTGGGTGACATGTCCAGTGAGTATGCTGGCCATGCAAGAACTGGGATGTTTTCAGCTTCCAGGAATTATGTACAGATCCTTGCAACATGGGGCCGTGCATTATCATGCTGCAACATGAGGTGATGGTCGTGGATGAATGGCACAACAATGGGCCTCAGGATCTCGTCACGGTATCTCTGTGCATTCAAAATGCCATCAATAAAATGCACCTGTGTTCGTTGTCCATAACATACGCCTGCCCATACCATAACCCCACCACCACCATGAGCCACTCGATCCACAACGTTGACATCAGCAAACCGCTCACCCACACGACGCCACACACGCTGTCTGCCATCTGCCCTGAACAGTGAAAACTGGGATTCATCCGTGAAGAGAACACCTCTCCAACATGCCAGACGCCATCGAATGTGAGCATTTGCCCACTCAGGTCGGTTACGACGACGAACTGCAGTCAGGTCGAGACCTTGATGAGAACGACGAGCATGCAGATGAGCTTTCCTGAGACGGTTTCTGACAGTTTGTGCAGAAATTCTTTGGTTATGCAAACCGATTGTTGCAGCAGCTGTCCGGGTGGCTGGTCTCAGATGATCTTGGAGGTGAACATGCTGGATGTGGAGGTTCTGGGCTGGTGTGGTTACACGTGGTCTGCAGTTGTGAGGCCGGTTGGATGTACTGCCAAATTGTCTGAAACGCCGTTGGAGACGGCTTATGGTAGAGAAATGAACATTCAATTCACGGGCAACAGCTCTGGTGGACATTCCTGCAGTCAGCATGCCAATTGCACGCTCCCTCAAAACTTGCGACATCTGTGGCATTGTGCTGTGATAAAACTGCACATTTCAGAGTGGCCTTTTATTGTGGCCAGCCTAAGGCACACCTGTGCAATAATCATGCTGTCTAATCAGCATCTTGATATGCCACACCTGTGAGGTGGGATGGATTATCTGGGCAAAGGAGAAGTGCTCACTAACACAGATTTAGACAGATTTGTGAACAATATTTGAGAGAAATGGTCTTTTGTGTATATAAAAAAATGTTTTAGATCTTTGAGTTCAGCTCATGAAAAATGGGAGCAAAAACAAAAGTGTTGCGTTTATATTTTTGTTCAGTGTAATATTTAGTAGTCCTGCCATTAGCACGCAGTAGAGCTCTAATCCTGGCTGGCATGTTCCCCACGAGCCTTTCACACTGTTGAGGGGTAATCTTGTCCCATTCTTCTTGAATTACTGCTTTTAATTCTTCTAAATTCTTTGGTTGACGCTTTGAAACAGACCTTTTGATAATACACCACAGATTTTCAATGGGGCTCATGTCCGGGGATTGAGCTGGCCACTCTAAGACCTGGATACTGTGCTCCTGCAGTCAAGTTCTACTGGCCCTGGATGTGTGGCAAGGGCCATTATCTTGTTGAAACATCCAGTTTGACCTCGACGGAACAGTGCACGTGCAGAAGGGAGCATGTGGGTTTGGAGAATGGCACAATACTTGGCAGAGTTCAATGTGCCATCACAGACAGTGAGATGACCAACACCAGCAGCACTCATGCATCCCCAAACCATGATACTGCCTCCACCATGCTTGACAGTGGGCACTGTACATGCTGGAGATAATGCTTCGCCTGGCCTTGTGCGTACCCTCACATTAGCAGGAGGAAGATAAAGCTGGAAACTGGACTCATCTGACCACAGAATCTTCTTCCAGTTCCTGGCTGTCCAGTTCTTATGTGCTTGGGCCCAGTGACGCCGGGCTGACCTCTGTCTCTCATTGATCAGGGGCTTCTTGACAGCCTTGTAGGACCTTAAGCCATGATCTAAGGCCCCCTTTACACCTTGCATTAGCATGCGTTTTTTGCGATGGGATTGCAATCGGATAGCGCTTGACCACATACATTTATACCTGGTATTAATATGCGTCTCTGGTGTCCCATCCAGATCCGTTTGCTATCAGATAACGCTCCATCCCACTGACGTTACATCCTAGTGGCACACTACAGCCTCATATCATGTGCAGCACAATAACAACAACAACAAGATGTTAACCACCCATGAAGTTGCGTTCAGACACTTCGTCTCATCGTGGCTCCGTCCTCGGCGCCGAGGACGGAGCCACGGTGAGAAGAAGTGCCTGCTCTCCATTTGGTCTGACAAAAGTGTCCATACAAGAACGCAACTTCATGGGTGGTTAACATCTTGTTGTTGTTGTTATTGTGCTGCACATGATATGAGGCTGTAGTGTGCCACTAGGATTTGACGTCAGCGGGATGGAGCGTGATCTGATAGCCCTACCCTGTGTTGCTCATTGTTTTCTGCCTATGACATGGAGGTGGAAATCAGTGTTGAACCCAAAATGAAAATGTGAATATCTGTGAATATCCAACGTCAAACTATCTTCACCACGGTGTTTTCTTTTTCTCTGCAGTCACTACCTGGTGAGTGTTGTTGTTATCTTCTTCCTCCTTCTTCCTGTGTCCAGCTGGCGCACCTCACTTACTTGTTTTCGTCCACGGAGTTGTTGCATGTGGATTGGAGACGCATTTGCATTTACACTTGTGTTAGATGGGGTCACAATGCGTCCCTGACCACCTTCAGAAGTGGTTTGGCTGATCGGATAACAATACGTCCTCAGTACGTTTCGAGTGTATTTACACCTGTACTTTCATGTGGTCACGAGCGATCGGATTGCAAAAAACGCTTGTTGATGCAAGGTGTAAAGGGGGCCTAAAAGTGTGGATCAGGATGCGGTCATTTCTTGCTGAAGAAACCCTTGAATGCCCAGATCTTGGTTTGTCTTCCAAGCTGTTGGTTCGTCTGTATTTCTGCAGAGTGTATCCAACTGCTGAAGGACTGCATCTGCACTTCCTGGCTATCTGGCGGCAGCTGTACACTTCCTGGCTGAGAATCTGTATCTTCAGGCGTGTTTTCTGAGTTAGGTTCCTTGTTTTAGCCGTTTTTGTCTCTGAAGAAGTTTCAGATGTGCTGGCTTTATATAGACACCAAGCACAGCAACAAAAATTGTGTCTTTTAATAAAAGGCACAACCTTCATTAGTGGATCACTGGTACCAAAATGACCCAATACTCAAAATTTCTTATGTATTTTTATGGAACCAATCAATTTTAAGTCTTAAATGGCTTTTTTAGGATTTGTTTAGTAATTTGGCTGTGACTGTACTAAAAGAAATTGCACTTGAAGACCTGAGAGTGATTCTTAATGCAATATTTCACAAATGCAGGGGGTGTCTGAAAACTTTTTTCCACCACTGTAGAAGCATGTTTATTTCTCTTAAAAAGTTGGACATTTTAACATGGAGGCTGACTTAGTTCTGAAGACGGCTTCACGTTGCCATTAGAGAAATTGTAGTTTTGGGCACTTCCGTGTTTGGCTTCATTTTTCAGCCCCAAAGATTGCAACTTGTTGCAGACAGAGACCAAAGCAGCCCTCTCATTTTTGTCAACTAACTGTAAATTCTGCTGAAATTACAAATGCAACTGGCAAATTTTAACTGGAGGTCTGATAAAAGTCATGCTGGCTCATTACTGTCTTTTTACAAAGAATAATCTTCCAAAAAGAAACAAATGAATGAAATACAATCTGATGTCCTGCTCTGTTTTCTAGACTAAGCAAATGTAACTCCATGCTACTGTTGCTGCCTACGTCACATCTGAAACATCAAGGAAGGTCAGACTCCAGACACTCAACCCCCACAGTCATGGTTTCTTTCACATATCAGTTATCAGATGACATGTAAAGGTAAATGATTCATGGGGTTATTTTGGCTGGTAAAGATCCTAACAATGATCAGAAAGATAACTGAGGTCTTAAAATACAATTACTGTATCATAAACAGCTACAGTATGTTTTTAAGGCATTTTCTTCTTCTTTTTGTATTTTAGGAGTTTTGGAGATAATAAGCAGCATTTTGAACCCACAGCAGCTCTTTGATCCCTAACCAGACAACTTGACTGAGAACAGCAAACACACGCTTTAAGGTATTTCGTCACCAGCAGTTTTTTGTTATTTATTATTTCAGTATTTTTACTAGACTGGTTTACTGTTGCAGTCTAATGACGTGCCAAATGACCCCTTTTATGGGAATGCACATATAACTTGAAAAATCCTAGGTCAAAAAACAAACTTTTAAATATCATTGTGGTACCCATTATTTCACAGTGGGGTTTTAGGTTTTGTAAAGCCAGCTGAGGCAAAGAAAGCCTGACTTTGTCGAACTTACTTTACAGTTCTCCTCTCAGAGCAGAAACTACAAGTAATGACAACAAAGTGATACCCTAAAACTGGGTTGAAATATGTGTATTATTTATTTTTCATGTTCAAATATTGCAGGTTCAGACCAGAGAGAGCACTTCACAACAACAGAAGCAAGACCCCCAGAAAGATGGATGATCTGCTCTGACCACAAAGAGTCATTAGAAGAACTTCTCCAGAAGGCTGGCCCGGTACCAACTGATTTTCACTGTACATATATTTTTTTCTCTTGACCATAATGGCATCTAGAACTAGGTCATCAAATACTGCTGAAGAAACAGACTCAACCAGTGGAACAGGGCATCCAGAGAATATAAAACCGCTTGATGATGTTGAAGAAAAATGCACAGTGTTTACACCCCAGACAGAAACAGACTCTGCCAGTGGAACAGGGCATCCAGAGAATATAAAACCGCTTAATGATGATGTTGAAGAAAAATGCACAGTGTTTACACCCCAGACAGAAACAGACTCTGCCAGTGGAACAGGGCATCCAGAGAATATAAAACCGCTTAATGATGATGTTGAAGAAAAATGCACAGTGTTTACACCCCAGACAGAAACAGACTCTGCCAGTGGAACAGGGCATCCAGAGAATATAAAACCGCTTAATGATGATGTTGAAGAAAAATGCACAGTGTTTACACCCCAGACAGAAACAGACTCTGCCAGTGGAACAGAGAAGCAAGAGCACATTAAACGTCTTGTTGATGCTATTAAAGACAAAAGCGAACAGCTGAAACTCCAGACAGGGTCTCTGCCTGTTTATAAAATTTCCCTAAAAGAAGAACAAATCAATGTCGCTGGGTGCAAATATTTCCATTTCGGGAAAGAGTCAAACAAACCTAATCGTACCATTATGGTTTTCGGAGCCACTGGTGCTGGAAAGACAACTCTCATCAACGGGATGATCAATTACATTCTGGGTGTTAAATGGGAGGATTCATATCGGTTTAAGTTAGTTGATGAGGGTCAGTCAAAATCACAAGCTCACAGCCAGACTTCTGAAGTCACTGTGTACAAACTCAACCACCAGGAGGGGTTTAAAATAGAGCACTCACTGACCATTGTTGACACTCCAGGGTTTGGAGATACAAGAGGCATAGAAAGAGACAAAGAGATCACAGAGCAGCTCCGTAAGCTCTTCACTGCTGAGTTTGGGGTCACTGAAATTGATGCTGTGTGTTTTGTAGTTCAGGCTGCTTTAGCACGACTCACACCAACACAGAAATATGTGTTTGACTCTGTGCTCTCAATCTTTGGCAAAGATATTGCAGAAAACATCAGAGTTCTGGTGACGTTTGCAGACAACCAGAAACCACCAGTTCTTGAGGCAATCAAGGCCTCCAATGTCCCATGTCCTGTAACAAAAGAGGGGCAGCCACTTCACTTCAAATTCAATAATTCAGCGTTGTATGCAGACAACAAATCACCTGCAGCAGACAGCACGAGTGAGGATGATGAAGATGAAAGCTTCAATGAGATGTTTTGGGGCATGGGGACAAAAAGCATGAAGAGGTTCTTTGCTGCTTTAAATGTCATGAAAACCAAAAGCTTGACCATGACAAAAGAGGTCCTCAGAGAAAGACAGACGCTCGAGATTTCAGTTGAAAATTTGCAGAAGCAGGTTAGAGTTGGGTTAGCCAAGCTAGAGGAGATAAAAGAGACAACTGACATACTGAAAGACCATGAGGCAGAGATCAACAGAAATAAGAACTTTGAGTTTGAAGTCACTGTTACAAAGCCTTTTGAAGAAGACATTTCTGATACTGGTTATTACATCACCAACTGTCAGCAGTGTCATTTCACCTGTCACTATCCCTGTCCAATACCCAAGGATGCAGATAAAGCTCGCTGTTGGGCAATGGGACCAGATGGAAATTGTACTCAGTGTCCAGGAAAATGTCACTGGAATGTACATTTTAATCAAAAGTACAGATGGGAGTATAAGGAAGTTAAAGAAAAACGAACAGTAAAAGAGCTGAAGATGAAGTACCTAAAAGCCACAGAGGCAAAGGCAACTGTTCAGGCATTGATTGAAAAACTGACAGCTGAATATGATGATGTGCAGGCCGAGGTGGTGAAATTTATGGAGAGGTCTGCTCAGTGTCTAAACAGACTTAAAGAGATAGCACTGAGGCCAAACCCTCTCTCCACTTCAGAGTACATTGAGGTGCTTATTGAGGCAGAGAAATCTGAGGCCCAGCCAGGCTGGATGAAACGAGTTCAGGCCCTGATGGCCATGAGAGAGAAAGCTGAGCTCATGGCTAAACTAGAGAGAGGAGAGAGACCCTTGTAGAGGTGAAAGTGATCATAAATGTTTTGTAAAAACTAAAGCAAAATCTAGACCGTAACAAAACCTCAAAAAAAAAAAAGCCCAAAAAACAGCGAGACAAAGAGGATCTCCATTCTGACACAAAGAACCAAAGAGGACAGAGTCTCCGTACTGAGAGACTCAGACGTAAATGATTTTGACCAAGAAAAGCACAAATGTGCCTGAGATAAAGAGGGAGACTTCTTACAGTTTGTATAAATGTATTTCTGCAGGACTTATTTCCATGTGCTGTTCACCAAAAAGGAAAATACAGATTTACCATGTGTGGTGGAAAATGTCTCAGTGTGACTAATGTCACACCAGTGTCAAAGTTTAAAATCTGTTGTTCTATTAATTCAGCAAACCTGAACAGTGAACATGTATTTATTTTTTTTTTTTTAATATTCTGTTTTTCATGAACTGCTCGGGGCACCTGTCCATGGGCAGCCCCCTCACTCTGACATCTCTCCATTTGATGCATGTAAAAGGCCCTGTTTGTGCATGTGTGTGTTTCAGGCCTGTGTGTATTTGTAAAAACAGAGTGAAAACTTGGAATTTCCCCTTGCGGGACTATTAAGGGTATATACAATTAAATAAATAAATAAAATAAACTACAGTATAACTATAACTATAACTGAGCCCAGTGTGCATGTTTCAATATAGACTTTTAAGTGGGGATATCAGCTTGTTGCTAAGTCTTTCTGCTTTTCAATTATTTGCTACTATTGGATCTTGTGGCCTTTATATTGCTGTGCACAGAATTGTGTGTGACTGTTCTGCAGTGATAAGATGACTCACACAGAATGTTGGAGAACTTATTAAATGATAACAATAAAACATATCTGATATATAAATACAGACTAAAGTGTTCTCTGTTACCTTTGGTGTTTTATTGAGCACTTTTGGCCTCTGCAGCTAACTTCTCTTTCAGGAGCTTTCAAATCATCAAACATGATCTTTTATGGCATAAACATATTTTGAGCTCCAATGAAGACCCAACAGTATATTAGTTCAATCAACTTAAAACAACTCTTTAACAGTTCAATACTGGAAATATCAAAGACATATATAAACCATATGAACAAAATCTAAAATTCAAAATACATGTATCCAAGAACATGGAGGTTAAACTTGACTGTTAACTGCCATTCTTGCTAAATTCACCTAAAATTTCTATCCAAGGCAGCTCAAAGTGAACTGAGAGCTGCTCCTCCATTTTTACTACATGTATTTTTTTCCTTCCTCTGAATATTGTATTGAGAGCAGATGCTGCAGATGACCTGAACTGGGAGGCATGAGCAGGAAGACACAAGGGGAGCATAAAATGAAGCTCTGGGCAGTCCAAATCCAAAGTTGATAACAACATCACAGAAAATAAACATCTGACACATTTTTCTATGGTTTTGTTCAGGCACTTTTCAAAAACAGAGGGTAAAACAATGAAGTGAATGTGTGAATATGAGTGATGAACCATCAACACACACAGAAATGTCTACTGAGGAGCTGACTGTCAGAGGTTAGAGTAAGTCACACATGTGCACGTCACAAGCAAGTCTCAAGTCATAACTTTCAAGTCTCAAGCAAGTCCCAAATCACTGTGGTGAAAATGAAACAAGTCGAGTCGAGTCCCTGCTATAAGCCAAGCAAGTCGAGTCAGGTCACTGCTCAGATCAAGCAAGTCACAAGTCAAGTCATACTCACATACTAGATAATATAACATAGGCTGCACCCTGTAGTGGACTGTAACTAAATACATTTCCTCAGGTACTGTAGGTACAAATCTGAGTCCTCTCTTCTCATGCCACCGTCTGCCTCTACCTCACTACATTTATCTGACAGCTTCAGTTACTCACTACTTTACAAATGAAAAAGTACAGCTGGAACTATGAGTCAACTATTGCATTGACAGAAAATAAATGTGCCATTATTTTGTCATCATTTATCATCTAAGTGTCGTTTTTAATGCAGAAACATTTCATTTATCAGGGTTAATGTTATGGTTTGGGTTTTTGATGCATGTTTTGTGGCTGCTCTCGTGTGGTTTCTTTTGGTTTTCCTGTTCTTCCAGGACCTGCTGGGCTGGTGTGTGGAGGAGGCGGGGCTAACCCATTTTTCCACCAGGGGTGGTGAGGCACACCTGGCTTCCATTTCCTATCATCAACCTCACTATAGGGCAGGCTTTGACTTCACCTGCAGTGCCAGATAATTCCGTCACGTTCGGTAGTGCTACTCTTGCTTGAGTAATCCCCTCCTGAGTACTAGCGTCTTTTCTTCTTGTTGACCAGCTCCACTGACTCATGTTTTTTGTTGTTTGCAGTTTGGTGCCTCACCGCCCTTTGTTCTTGGGAGTCCTCTCCTCCTGCCACCACCGGAGAGCCCACATCTCAGTGCAGCCGTTTTTGTGTTTAGGTGCCTTTTTTCTAATAAATAATTGTGAACTCTGCTCCGCCTGTCTCCTGCTACTTGGGTCAGTTTGGTTTCCCTGCCAGCCCTTAACAGTTCAAGTGGATTGTGAGCATCTGAATGTTTTTTTTTAAACTGACAAGAAGCAAAACTCTTGATGTTCCTTGAAACTATTCATTATGGTCATCACTACATGCTGATGCTCTGTTGAGGTGTATAAATCTACTTTTAGAAAGGTTTAATGTACCCTATGACCTTCCATAAAAAGTGTTTTACATGACTCCATTTGTATTTCATTTTTATTTTGGTAACATGCAGCACCTTTGGTCTCTGGCTGCAAAGCTACTGTGGCCTGGTGTCAAAACCTGTTTCATAAGTCTTTGTGACCTTTGACCTTTCAGAAGAGAAAAGTTACTAATTTCTTTTTTGTAACAAAGACAAAGATGGCGGCGCGTGTAGCCGCAGCGACCCGGTGCTCTTCTTCAGTTAGCAGCAACACACTGAGAAGGACTTACACCCAAACTGAACTTTTAAGCCTGAAACAACACTGGACCGGCTGGACCCCCCCAGAAGGGTTCGACTCGTTCCCGGAGAGGATACGCCGGCGAGAGCGGACAGAGAGGAGGCGACGGCGGCGCTGCGAAAGATGCCGGAAATGAGGCAAGCGAGCCGGCATCAGAGCTAGGCTAACAGCGGCTCCGCACAAACCAGCGGTTCCAAGCGTTTTTCTCGCCAACGTCCGCTCCCTGGTTAACAAGATGGACGAGATGAAACTACGGGACGTTAACAACCGGATAGACAGCTGTATCATGGTGATAACAGAGACCCGGCTGCATGAAAACATCCCGGACCTAGCCGTGGAGCTAGCAGGACGTACAATCTTCCGGGCGGATTGCACATCGGACTCCGGTAAGAGGAGAGGAGGAGGTGTGTGCGTCTATATTAACAACAGTTGGTGCACGGACACTGCCGTTATTGAGAGACACTGCTGTCCAGACCTGGAGTTTCTAATGTTGAAGTGCAGACCTTTTTATTTGCCCAGGGAAATAACCCAAGTGTTTGTAACTGCCGTGTATATCCACCCGCGAGCTAATGCTAACGTAGCTATGAGCAGGCTGCATGACAGCATCACCAGGCAACAAAACAAACACCCAGAGGGCTTCTTCATCGTGGCTGGAGACTTTAATCACACCAACTTACAGACTGTGCTCCCCAGATTTTACAAGAATGTTGACATTCAAACAGGGAAGGGCAGAACACTAGACCAGGTCTACACCAACATCTCTGGAGCCTACAGAGCCCGCCACTCCCCCCACCTCGGACACTCAGACCATGTTTCCCTGTTCCTGACACCAGCTTACAAGCCCCTCATCTGCAGGGCTAAGCCACAGTACAAGTCAGTGCAGTGCTGGACTGAGGAGGCCACACTATCCTTGCAGGACTGTTTTGAGGACACCATATGGGAGCTCTTTGAAGACCCAGACATTGAACTCCACACCTCCTCTGAACTATCATACATCAGTTTCTGCATGGATAATGTAACATCAAGGAAACAGGTGAAAACATTTCCCAACCAAAAACCCTGGTTTAACGCCAGTATCAGAGCACTACTCCAGGCCAGGGATTCAGCACTGAGGTCAAGGGACAGGGAAGCCTACAGGAAGGCTAGAGCGGACCTGAACAGAGGCATCAAGGCTGCTAAAACAAAGTACAGAGAGCAGATAGAGGCCAACTTCAGGGAGAACAACCCCCGCTCCATGTGGAAAGGCATACAGAATATAACTGACTACAAACAATGCCACAACACCCTCCCCTCCACCGACACTTCTCTCCCAGTCCAGCTTAACACCTTTTTCTCCCGCTTTAAAGAGGACAACAGACAGGCAGAGGACACACAGCTGACATCATCAGAGCATGACCAGCCCCCCACCATCCAACAACATCAGGTACTGCGAGTCCTGCGTGGCATCGACACCAGGAAAGCACCAGGACCAGATGGAGTACCAGGGAGAGTGCTGAAATCATGTGCTCACCAGCTCGCTGCAGTATTCACTAACATCTTCATGCTGCTACACTTAAGTATGGCGTACAAGATGGCGCCGGTGTGTGTGGCTTGCCGTCTCTCGCTGTCAACGCTGTTTGTGTTTGTGCTATTTGTGTCGATTGTTATCTCCAATGTCAGCTCACTGCTTGTGTATGATCGCCAAACACTGCTGGACCTTCGCCCCTCTGCTAAGGATTTGGGGAAAATCGACCATGATCATGACGGTCATACAACGTTTCAGTCACTTCACTTCTCTGGGATACCTACTCACCTTTGGCGCACCCTCGCTCCACTTCCTCGGCGTAAACTGAGCGTGACTGGATTTTCTCTGTGTAACGGAGACGTGGCTGAGAGCTGGTGAGTCCACCCCACTTATTGAACTCTTACCACCGGATTTATGGAGAGAATTTTGTTTCTTTATTATTCAATCAAAAAGAATAGATTTGAAACCAAAAAAGAGATTTGTAAGCAAAAGAGAACAAGTGGGCAATGAAAAAAAAACCATTTGAGATCAAAACAGAAGGGGTTGCAAATGAAAAAAAAAAATTGAGAACATATTTCTTCAACTTTAATCAGAACCAATGCAGCCATTTTGCTTATAAATCAGTCCTCTTTGCTTTCAAGTTGAAAACCTTCTCTTGAAAATCAGTCCTCTTTGTTTGCAAAGTCAAAAGTTTTGCTTGCGAATTCTACTGCACTTAATGGGCGGGGCCTACGCTGGTGGATGAGAGAAGAGTTTCTATTGGTTGGTATGACCTGGCTAGGGCTCTGGCCATACCGAGCACGAGCGCCATCTACCACTTCCCTACAATGCCTGGAGGTAAGTTGATAGCCTCTGGCTATAGTCCGCCGTACACTCACAACAACTACAACTACAATTACAACAACATAATATAATGAAATGAATTATAATGCCCTACTGCTGCAAGCACGTTAATTATCATGGTTGTCTCTGCTAGTCACGGCCTGAGCATAGTAACGTCAGCTAAGTTGTTCCACGGTACTGCCTGCTAGCTGTTAGCCTAGCCGTTTGATTTTTTAGGTCGTGAGGCTCGCGTTTGTTTTCACTCAGGTCCAAACAGTAGGGGTGTACTACGAAGTGAGATTAACGTGTTAGCGAGCTATGTTGAATCTAAAGCCGGGGTTTTCAGTGTCACGAAGGTGGCTCTCTTTTAACCTGGCTAGATCACCATGGTAACTTATGCTGAACTCATAACCTGGTCGGGAGCAGGTTATGTTCTGAGTTTCAGATTAAATCGGCTGTAAAAACCGCCGCTATTTAACTAATTATTGTCCTAGCAAGGTTCTTTGGGAGCAACATAGCCTATAAACTGAGGGAAGATGTTAAAAATGAAAAGTTGCTGAGCTCTATGTTCGTAACATCACGGAACGAATCCGTATGTGTCACAGCAGCACGAACTGTGCATCGCGCTGAATGGTAACCCCCGTAGTGATACAGAGTCGTTTTTCTCGTTTGCTTCAGATCATATTAACACTTTAAATTTAGCCTACGTCATATATAATCCACGCAGTAAAATAATGATGAAGCAGCTACAGACAATGAATACTTTTTACTTCTTGTATGTTTTGCAGCTCAGAACAGCTGATTAGAAATCATCATTTATCACGGAAAATCTTAAATCAGTTTTACTCACTGGTCACAAACTCCAGTGATGTCCACGTCTCCGTCATCACGGGACAGAGTCAGACTGACATCGTCATGTTTAAATCTGCTCTATGAAGTTTTATTGTTTAATATTCCGTTTTCATATTAGAAATAAACGGCAGCCTTAAGATCGCATTTAGTCGATCGGTAATTTCCTGACAGCATTCTTCTCCTGCGTTATGTTTTATATATTATTTGCAGCAACAGTGTTGCTTTTGCCGTATTATAGGCTATTTAGCATATTTTCCACAGCTCCTAATTATAAACAACTTGATCATTATGTCTGAAGTGTTCGGCTCACGATCTCTTCACTTTGTGCGGAAAAGCGTCAAATGACGCAACAAACGCCCCTTTTCATGTGAACGCGCACAGAGTCTGAGGAAGAAAGCCTGGGTTAACAAGGCAAGTTGATAACCACCGTCGTGATACTCTTTATCTCTGACTGGGGATTTAGGCTTTGTCGATCCAGAACTTGCAAAGAAAGCCTGACTGTGTTGAGCTTCCTTCATAGTACACCCCTCAGTGAGTGTCACGTTGTCATGGCAACCGACCGGAAAAAGGCGTGTGTCTCAGAGAGAGAGAGAGAGACTAAATATGGCTACACCAGACAGTTGTTCTTAAGTTTTTAGTGCAGACAGTTTATTATTATAATTATTATTTATTGATTTATGTGATTGGTTGAACAGCATTTCAAGAGTGTCTTGAGCAGTCTCACTCTGCTTTGGCTGGTGTTAAAATATGTTACATAAATGTTATATAATAATACATGATTATGGTAATATTTTAAGATTTCCACTTAACTTTAAACATTTAGGCAAGGCTTTATGGAATCATGTCTTCTAAATTCTACTGCTCCATTAATGAATCTGTTACCTACACGTACGGCCCTGCCATCAGTCAATGGTTAGGGGCAGGCCCCTGTCACAAAAAAAAAACACACTTGGGCACTGGTGGGCCGCCGGTGTGCCGCCGTGACGCGGTGCCTGTTTCCACTGTGTAGGGCCTGACGCTACTCCTCCCAGCAGCTCTGTTACTACAGCCCTGCTAATGTAAAACAAACACGTGGCGAGTAATTTGACAAATGCACGCACATATTTCCAGGCAGGCAGTGTTACAGGAGCAGCAGCTGCATCAGACAGTGAATGATGCTTGACATGTCCTGTGATTTTAAGCCCCCTCCCATAATAAATTATTGCCATTATAATCTAATGTATTTAATTCATGTTGTGTTATGTTACAAAAAATACAGATATTATGATATGGTCCTGTGTCAACAACAAAGGTTTATATGTGTGTGTATATATATATATATGTGTGTGTGTGTGTGTGTGTACATACATATGTATATATGACCCCTCAATGATCATGCTTTACTTTATTTTTATGACAGAATGGATAACCAAACAACAAGTTCAGAAGCCCAGGTAGGCAATGCATGCACAGATATGTTTTGTCACTGTGGTGGGAATAACAGTATTGTACAGCTTGTGCAGGACCACAATCAACTGACCTTATGCTTTGCTTTGCATGATCACATTACATTGCGATATACCTTAACTCTAGACATTATTAAAATAAGGTGCAATTCTCGAAGTGCTTGTATGTGCAGATGCCACCATCTCTTTTTTTGTTATGTTGCTTTCATAGTAAATTTGTCTTTCTTGTTGCAGGAATCTATGCGACAGCAGCTTCTGTTCCGCGTAAGGGACAGATTGACTTCTGTAATCAGCAGAGATCCCATCGATTTTGAGTATCTGCATTTGGTGTGCACACAGGAGTTGCAGTTCATTCGAGCTGGGGCAGCTCATCTTGACATCCCCGAGTCTGTGCTGGACAATGTACAACAGCTCTCTGAAGTTGTCAGGAATCATCTGTCTCACAGCATGGTCCCTCCACTGTTTAATGATGTGGCTTCTGTTGAATGGAGTGGGAGTGTGGGGCGTACTGGAAAGGGATTTCACACATATGGACATTGGTAAAAAGGACATCACATTACATTACAACTCATTACTGTCACCTAGGCTGTACAGACACAAAATAACAATGACTTACCCTAGTTTGTGACTGCTGTTGGTTTTCCATTCTGATATTAAAAGAAAAACAAATCTGTTATTTTGACAGTTATTAACATTGCATAACAATAAAAGTCATAGTCAATTAAAAGAAACAACAATGAATGAAAATGTTGTGTTCCCTATTAATCTCCAGAGCTATTCCATAATATTACAGATACATAACAGTATAAATCTAGCCGGTATCCCTCTCCATTTCAAAGGACACAGTTAGTCATATGAAGCCCTCTGGTTCCCCTGCAGATGCCATTCCCCCTCGCCTGTTAAAAGAGGTACTGGATACCATTGGACCGAGTGTCCTTGAGATTGTAAATAGTAGTCTCTTCTCTGGTACAGTACCAGGGGATTTTAAACATGCAGTAGTACGACCCCTACTTAAAAAAAACGGCCTCGATCCCACCGTCTGTTCAAATTTTAGGCCTATCTCAAATCTTCCATTTATTTCTAAAATCTTAGAGAAGGTTGTCCACTACCAGTTGTTACTGTTCTTACAAGATAATGGTATTACTGGGCTGTTCCAGTCTGGGTTCAAAGCTCTCCATAGCACAGAGTCAGCACTCTTGAAGGTGTCAAATGATGTACTTTTGTTAACAGACTCTGGGAAATTTGTCGTCCTGGTGCTTTTAGATTTGTCTGCTGCATTTGACACTGTTGACCACAGCATTTTAATTTCTCGCCTCGAGCACTGTGTGGGCATTAAGGGTATCGCCCTTGACTGGTTTCGGTCTTACCTAACTGACAGAAGTTTCTGTGTAAAGACTGACAACTTTGTGTCTTCAAAAGCTCTTCTTCCACATGGGGTCCCCCAGGGCTCAATCCTCTGCCCTCTTTTATTTGCTCTTTATTTACTCCCCCTTGGTTCTGTTTTTAGGAAACACAGTATTTCATTTCATTTTTATGTTGATGATTGCCAGATCTATGTTCCACTGGCACAAAACAATGCCCACTCAGTCCAGCCACTCATAGATTGTCTTAATGACATTAAAGCCTGGCTTTCACTTAACTTCCTCAGCCTAAATGAGAACAAGACCGAAGTAATGGTGTTCGGTCCAAGTTGCTGTTCTCCCCCCAACGTTGACCTTGGCTCTCTGTCACTGTATCTTAAGGACTGTGTCACTAATTTGGGGGTTAAGTTCGACTCTGATTTTAAATTTGAGAAACAGATCAGTAGTGTAGTACAAAGCAGTTTTTATCAACTACGTCAAATAGCGAAGGTGAAACCTATTTTATCAAGACCTGACTTGGAGAAATTAATCCATGCTTTTATCACAACTCGTCTTGACTACTGCAATTCCTTGTACGTAGGGATTAGCCAGGCTTCCCTTGCCTGTCTGCAGCTTGTGCAGAACTCTGCTGCACGCCTGCTAACCCAGACCCGTAGGCATGAGCACATCACACCTATCCTGGCGTCCCTACATTGGCTCCCTGTGCACTACAGAATTAATTTTAAGCTTCTGTTATTTGCTTTTAAATGTTTGCACAACCTTGCTCCACCATATCTGTCTGATCTGCTTCAGCCCTACTGCCCACCCCGATCCCTAAGATCAGCCGATCAGCTGCTGCTGGCAGTCCCCAAAACAAGGCTGAAGCTCAGAGGAAATAGAGCGTTTGCCGCCGTTGCTCCCAAGCTCTGGAACGAGTTGCCCCTCAATGTTAGACAGGCCTCGTCGCTTCCTGTTTTTAAATCTCTTTTAAAAACACACTTTTATTCCTTGGCTTTCAATACACTTTAATACATTTTAACTTATTTCCACTCTGTTTGGCATCCTCTAAGAAAGTGAGAGCTTGTTTGTTTGTTTGTTTGTTTGTTTATGCTTTTAACTCAATTATTGTTATGTCCCAATGTACAGCACTTTGGCTACCCCTGTGGTTTTTAAAATGTGCTATATAAATAAAGTTGATTGATTGATCGATTGATCTTCAACCGTTCACTGCAGCAAGCCACAGTCCCCACCTGCCTGAAAACTGCCACCATAATCCCTGTGCCCAAATCCTCTGCCATCACAGGGTTGAATGATTACCGGCCTGTGGCCCTGACACCGGTGATCATGAAATGTATGGAGAGACTGGTGTTACAGCATGTCAAGGCCCACATCCCACCTGGCTTTGATCAACATCAGTTCGCCTACAGGTCCAACAGATCCACAGACGACGCCATCTCCATCGCCCTACACACCGCTCTCAGCCACATTGAAAGCCCCAACACATATATCAGGATGCTGTTTGTTGACTTCAGCTCAGCATTTAACTCCATCAGCCCCAGCAGACTCATCAACAAACTGCAGACACTACAACTTGGAACCTCCCTCTGTCTGTGGATCAAGGACTTCCTGACTAACAGACCCCAGCATGTCAGAATGGGCACCTCCTCATCCTCCACCATCGTCCTCAATACTGGTGTTCCTCAGGGCTGTGTGCTGAGTCCAGTCTTGTACACACTGTACACTTATGACTGTGTCGCTGCTCACGGCTCCAACACCCTCATCAAATTTGCGGATGATACAACCGTTGTGGGGCTCATCAACAACGGTTATGAGACACCATACAGGGAGGAGGTCCAAGCACTGGCGGCCTGGTGCAGTGACAACCACCTCAACCTCAACACCAAGAAGACAAAAGAAGTCATTATTGACTTCCGGAAGTCGAGGACCACACTGCACTCAGGCCTGAGCATCAATGGGGAGGAAGTGGAACGGGTCACCAGCTTTAAGTTTCTTGGCCTGCACATCTCGGAGGACCTGGGCTGGACTGTGAACACCACCCACATCATCAAAAAGGCCCAGCAGCGTCTCTTCTTTCTGAGAACACTGAGGAGGAACAAACTCCCTCCACCTCTGCTGAGAAACTTCTACCACTGCACAATAGAGAGTGTCCTCACCTATGGCTGTACGGTGTGGTACGCCAGCTGCACTGCATCTGAAAAGAAACAACTGCAGCGGGTCATCAAGACGGCTGAGTGGATCATCGGCTCCCTGCTTCCACGCCTAGAGGAGATCTATTCCAGCCGTCTCCTCCGACGGGCCACAAAGATTCGGAATGACCCCGCCCACCCAGGACACTCTCTATTCACCAGCCTTCCCTCTGGCAGACTCAGAGTCATGAGAGCCCGCACCAACAGACGGAGACACAGCTTCTTCCCCATGGCTGTGAAGAGACTGCTGCAAGAACCATGAGCCCCCCCTCCCAGTATATTTTATGACAAGGACATTGTAGCTGCTACAAGAGAGCACCAAACAAAATTTCACTGTATTTATTGCAGTGACAATAAAGCTCTTCTTCTTCTTCTTCTTCTTCTTCTTCTAAAGAAATAGGTTTGTACTGATGTAGAACAGTCATGTTGACCACAGTTCTGCTGCAGGCCAATAAGTATGTGCTCTATCAGCACCAGTTGATCAGATAATGTGTTAAAGAACCTTGAGCTCAGACTATTATTGATACAAGCAGGTGATTTTAATACAAAGTGGTATCCACTATATGTGAATGCATGAATGGCTCAGACCTGCAGCACTGGATTTGAAATGAACCGTAATGAACTGGAGCTTCTGTGAAACAACATGACCCTCATCCATTTAACATGAACAACAGTCCTTCTGAGCTCAGTTTGGTCAAAGTAATGCAGTAAGTAACTTTATACTCTACACAGAAAGTATTATATATATATATATACAGTACAGGCCAAAAGTTTGGACACACCTTCTCATTCAATGCGTTTTCTTTATTTTCATGACTATTTACATTGTAGATTCTCACTGAAGGCATCAAAACTATGAATGAACACATGTGGAGTTATGTACTTAACAAAAAAAGGTGAAATAACTGAAAACATGTTTTATATTCTAGTTTCTTCAAAATAGCCACCCTTTGCTCTGATTACTGCTTTGCACACTCTTGGCATTCTCTCCATGAGCTTCAAGAGGTAGTCACCTGAAATGGTTTTCACTTCACAGGTGTGCCTTATCAGGGTTAATTAGTGGAATTTCTTGCTTTATCAATGGGGTTGGGACCATCAGTTGTGTTGTGCAGAAGTCAGGTTAATACACAGCCGACAGCCCTATTGGACAACTGTTAAAATTCATATTATGGCAAGAACCAATCAGCTAACTAAAGAAAAACCAGTGGCCATCATTACTTTAAGAAATGAAGATCAGTCAGTCCGGAAAATCGCAAAAACTTTAAATGTGTCCCCAAGTGGAGTCGCAAAAACCATCAAGCGCTACAACGAAACTGGCACACATGAGGACCGACCCAGGAAAGGAAGACCAAGAGTCACCTCTGCTTCTGAGGATAAGTTCATCCGAGTCACCAGCCTCAGAAATTGCAAGTTAACAGCAGCTCAGATCAGAGACCAGATGAATGCCACACAGAGTTCTAGCAGCAGACCCATCTCTAGAACAACTGTTAAGAGGAGACTGCGCGAATCAGGCCTTCATGGTCAAATAGCTGCTAGGAAACCACTGCTAAGGAGAGGCAACAAGCAGAAGAGATTTGTTTGGGCCAAGAAACACAAGGAATGGACATTAGACCAGTGGAAATCTATGCTTTGGTCTGATGAGTCCAAATTTGAGATCTTTGGTTCCAACCGCCGTGTCTTTGTGAGACGCAGAAAAGGTGAACGGATGGATTCCACATGCCTGGTTCCCACTGTGAAGCATGGAGGAGGAGGTGTGATGGTGTGGGGGTGTTTTGCTGGTGACACTGTTGGGGATTTATTCAAAATTGAAGGCACACTGAACCAGCATGGCTACCACAGCATCCTGCAGTGACATGCCATCCCATCCGGTTTGCGTTTAGTTGGACGATCATTTATTTTTCAACAGGACAATGACCCCAAACACACCTCCAGGCTGTGTAAGGGCTATTTGACCAAGAAGGAGAGTGATGGAGTGCTGCGGCAGATGACCTGGCCTCCACAGTCACCGGACCTTATCCCAATCGAGATGGTTTGGGTTCAGGTGCAGCAGATGACCTGACCTCCATAGTCACCGGACCTGAACCCAATCGAGATGGTTTGGGGTGAGCTGGACCGCAGAGTGAAGGCAAAGGGGCCAACAAGTGCTGAACACCTCTGGGAACTCCTTCAAGACTGTTGGAAAACCATTTCAGGTGACTACCTCTTGAAGCTCATGGAGAGAATGCCAAGAGTGTGCAAAGCAGTAATCAGAGCAAAGGGTGGCTATTTTGAAGAAACTAGAATATAAAACATGTTTTCAGTTATTTCAACTTTTTTTGTTAAGTACATAACTCCACATGTGTTCATTCATAGTTTTGATGCCTTCAGTGAGAATCTACAATGTAAATAGTCATGAAAATGAAGAAAACGCATTGAATGAGATGGTGTGTCCAAACTTTTGGCCTGTACTGTATATATATATATCTATATATACACACACACATATATACATATACATTAGTGCTGGGTTGAAAAAAATCGATCCGCCGATTTTAAATCGATTCTCATTTTAATTTCAAAAAATCGATTCACACGTCCAAAGATCGATTTTTATACATATATTTTCTTTATATTTTTTCCTGGGTGAACTTTAACCCCACTAGTGATGTGATTCGCGCAGGTGCGGTGTGAAGATACTGCGAGTACTCATAACAACATGGCGTCGGACGGTAGCAGTGAAGTCAACCGACCTCCAGATTTGAAACGGCCAGAGTTGCTCAAAGCGGATATCTGGAACTATTTCGGGTTTAGAAATGACGAGGCAAAAAAGGAGCTTGACAAGAGCAAAGCAATTTGCAAGATATGCCAGATGGAGGTAAAGTTTTGCGGAAACACGACCAACCTCAGGAACCACATGCAGCGACACCACCAAGACATGTCCAAGCCCACCGGACCGCAACAGAAAAAACTTAAGGAAGCTCTACAACTACCAGCTAGCTCTCCACGCGCTAACAAAATAACCGAGGCGATTGCGCGCTTCATTTGCAGTGCTATGGTCCCGTATTCCGTTGTTAAAAACCCGGGCTTCAGGCGGCTCATCAAGGTATGTGAACCGCAATACGTTGTGGTGACACGCAAACGCATGGCTGAACAGGTTATCCCAAACATGTACGATGTAGTAAAAGAAGGAGTGAAAAGCAAGCTGCAGTCAGCTGAGAGATTGGGCATCACTAGTGACACATGGACGTCCGTGGCTACGCAATCTTACATGAGTGTGACAGCACACTACATCGATGAGGAATGGAGCCTCATCTCAAACGTGCTACAGACCACAGAAGTCACGGTTGACCATCGCTCTGTCAGTCTCGCTGACATGTTGACGAAGGCTTTAGAGGAATGGGGGCTGATGAACAAAGACCCAGTCATGGTGACCGACAACGCGGCAAATATCGTCCGTGCAGTTCAGGTGATGGGGCTAACACACATCGGCTGCTTTGCACACATCATCAACCTGGCCTCACAAGCAGGTCTGAGGCTTCCGATGATCGCAGGCCTACTTGAGAGAGTGAGGCAAATCGCATCGTTTTTTTCACCACAGTACGACAGCCAGCCGCGTCCTCAAAGAAAAGCAGAAGCAACTACAGCTGAAGAATTACAAGCTCACAATCGATGTCGTGACCCGGTGGAATAGTGCGCTGGATATGCTAGAACGCTTTCTTGAGCAGCAACCCGCAATCTCTGCCGCTCTGCTCGCACCCGAAGTCCGCAGAAATGAAACTGATCTGTGCACTCTGAAAGAGGAAGACATCACGAATGCAGAAGATGTGGTCAGAGCTCTGAAGCCAATGAAGGCAGCCACTCAAGTCATGTCAGAGGAGAAGTCACCAACTCTCTCAGTGATGGCACCCCTGCATGCCCTGCTGCTGAAGGAGATGACCAGCCTCCCGGAGGACTCCAGACTTGTTAAGGACATGAAGGATAAAATCAAGGAAAACCTGAGCACAAGGTAGGCCTATGCTCTGTGTGTGTGTGTGAGAGTGAGTGAGTGAGTGAGTGAGTGTGTGTGTGTGTGTGAGTGAGAGAGTATAGTTAACTGTCTACTGTACATTAAAGAAAAAAAATTAAAGGAAGCATCTATCATCCTCCTGTGATGATATACATTTATTTAAATGTGTGACATTTAAATTTCAGGTATGTGAACCAGAAGGACATGCTGCATATCGCCTCAGCTGTCATTCCACGCTTCAAGGCTCTGCCATTCTTGACTGAGGAGGAGCGAGAGAGCACCTTCTCCAGACTCCAGACTGAAGTAGTGGATGGGATGGAGGAAGAAGCATCTGATGTAAGTAATAAAAACCCTGTGGAAAAAATCCAAGAAAATCGTAGTAGCCTGCCTTCCTTGTTCTTAATCTCACACACAAACACCCAAAAGCTGTTGCTGTTTAATACAAATGTACTTTTATTTTAATTTTGTCATGGCCATTTGGTCCACAAATAGCTGTGAAGTCATTTATGTATGAACAATAACAAAGAGATTCAGCCAGTGTAAATGTAAACAAAGTGCTGCTTACTGGCTGAGTAATCAAACTATCAAATAAACATCAGAGTTACAGTAGAAAACATAAGTGTCTCACACTTTTTCTTTCAGACCACATCTCAGTAAATCTTTAGAAGTATAAGACATTCAATTGCCTTCAAAGTGCAAATGTAAACAGGACATTTTAAACATGAACTGTAAAACTGTCTAAAAGTCACATCAAAGCTTTAGTGCACTGCATTAGAAATAGAAAGGCATCTCGCCTAGCTACAATAATACACATGCCTCTCTCTTCTCTCTCACACAGCAAGATGATGCTGACATCACTGATGAAGCTGTAGTGAAGCCACAGGTGGAACCCCAACCCCCTACACCAAAGGAATCCAGTGCCTTGGAGTCTCTCCTTGGGGAAGCCTACAGTCCAAGAGAGGAGGGAGAAGCACCAAAATCTCAAGCAGAAAAGGCAGCAGACGAGATCGAAAGGTACAGGTCAAGGAGACCTGCGGGACTGCAAGACAATCCTCTGGCCTGGTGGAGGGAGAATGAGACAGACTTTCCTCTCTTGGCTCGCATGGCAAAGAGATACCTCTGTGTTCCCGGGACCAGTATTGCATCTGAGAGGGTTTTTTCAACCGCAGGTGATATAGTTACAGCAAAGAGGAGCTGCCTTACCCCAGAGCACGTGAATGAACTCCTTTTCATGAATAAGAATCTTGTAATTCCCAAGTGCTAGGCGAGCACAGTTATGACAGTTTACACTCACAGATCGTCCAGTTTGTTTTTTGTTTGCACTTAAATAGGCAGTGCCTTTCTATTTCTAATGCAGTGCACTAAAGCTTTGATGTGACTTTTAGACAGTTTACAGTTCATGTTAAAAATGTCCAGTTTACATGTTTGCACTTTGAAAGCAATTGAATGTCTTGTACTTCTAAAGATTTACTGTGAGATTTACTCTAAAGAAAAACTGTGAGGCACTTATGTTTTCTAAGGTACCCTGCTACCTCTGATGTTTATTGTTTACATTAGTTTGATTACTTAGCCAGTAAGCAGCAGCACTTTGTTTACATTTACAGTGACTCTTTTTATTTTTTATACATATTGATAAATGACTTCACAGCTGTTTGTGGACAAAATGGCCAAATTAAAGGTACATTTGAATTTAACAGCAACAGCTTTTGGGTGAATTCTTAATGTCATATTTTTAATAATGCACCAGTAATTCTGCCCTACATCATGTTTGTAAAATACTTGTCTATCAACATTCTGGGAAGGGGATTGGTCCTTGCCATTTTCACCAGTCTTATAGCCATCATTAACTACCAATACTTCATTAATTTGCTGCCAAATGTCAATATAAAACTATTATTAATATGTTGCAACTAGACAATCAGGTAACAGCTCAAAAAACGGTTTTAATAACACTAACCTGAATCGAGATCGGATCGGATCGAATCGAATCGAATCGAATCAAATCGAAATAATCGATTCTGAATCTCAAGAATCGGAATCGAATTGATTCTTGAAATTTGAATCGATACCCAGCTCTAATATACATATACACACCGAAACCTGGCTGTGTCACGATGAATATGTTAGTCTAAATGAATTCACTCCTCCCAGTCATAATAATACCCACGTTCCTCGAAGCAGCGGCCGAGGAGGGGGAGTTGCAGCCATTTTTAACTCTAGTCTATTAATCAGTGCTAAACCTAAACTAGATTATAAATCCTTTGAAAGCCTTGTCCTTAGTCTTTTACATCCGACCTGGAAAACCTCGCAGCCTCTTCTATTTGTTATAGTGTACCGCGCTCCTGGCCCGTATTCAGAATTCTTATCTGAATTCTCAGAGTTTTTATCCAGTTTAGTCCTGAAATCAGATAAAGTTATTATTGCAGGCGATTTCAATATTCACGTGGACGTTGATAATGACTCCCTCGCTACTGCGTTTATCACATTATTAGACTCCATTGGCTTCACTCAAAGTGTACATAAGCCCACTCACCGTTTTAACCACACCCTCGATCTAGTTCTGGCGTATGGAATTGAGATTAATAACTTAATGGTCTTTCCAGAGAATCCCTCTCTATCAGATCATTACTTAATAACTTTTGATTTCTGTCTACTTGACTACGCGCCACTCAGTAACAGTTACTATACCAGGTGTTTATCAGATAGTGCGGTAGCAAAATTTAAGGAAGTGATTCCATCGGCGTTAAATTCAATACCCTCTGTAACTGAGGTTTCCCGTACTGACTTTAAAGTCTCCCAAATTGATCATCTCGTCGATAGCGCTGCAGGCTCACTGCAAACAATTCTTGACTCTGTAGCACCTCTTAAAAAGAAGTTCGCAAAGCAAAGAAAGTTTGCTCCCTGGTATAACTCCCAAACCAGAAAATTAAAGCAAATGTCGCGAAAATTTGAAAGGAATTGGCGATTAACCAAACTGGAAGATTCTCGTTTAATCTGGTTAGACAGTCTAAAAACATATAGGAGAGCCCTCCGCAATGCCAGAGCAAACTTTTACTCGTCATTAATAGAAGAAAATAAGAACAACCCCAGGTTTCTTTTCAGCACTGTAGCCAGGCTGACAGAGAGTCACAGCTCTATTGAGCCTTGTATTCCTTTAGCCCTTAGCAGTAATGATTTTATGAGCTTTTTTAATGACAAAATCGTAACTATTAGAGACAAAATTCATGACCTCCTGCCCTCTAACAGTACTAATCTGCCTTCAAACACAGCTATAAGTGCTGATACATATTTAGATTGCTTCTCCCTGATTTCTATTCAACAATTGACTTCAATGATTTCTTCATCCAAGTCATCAACGTGTCTCTTGGACCCCATCCCAACTAGGCTACTTAAGGAAGTCTTACCTTTAGTTAACACTTGCATACTAGACATGATCAATATATCTTTATTAACGGGCTATGTACCACAGTCTTTTAAGGTAGCTGTAATTAAACCTCTGTTAAAAAAGCCCACATTGGATCCAGAGGTGTTAGCCAATTACAGACCTATATCCAACCTTCCCTTTCTCTCAAAGATCCTTGAGAAAGTAGTCGCAGACCAGCTGTGTGACTTTCTCCATGATAATAATTTATTTGAGGAATTTCAGTCAGGATTTAGGGTGCATCATAGTACCGAGACAGCACTAGTTAAAATTACAAATGATCTTCTGATTGCTTCTGACCAAGGTCTCGTCTCTGTACTTGCTTTACTAGATCTTAGTGCCGCATTTGACACAATTGACCATCAAATTCTGCTACAGAGACTGGAACATTCAATTGGCCTTAAAGGTTCTGCACTAAGCTGGTTTAAATCGTACTTATCCGATCGCTTTCAGTTTGTTCACGTTCATAATGAATCATCTTCACGTACTAAAGTTTGTTTTGGAGTACCTCAAGGTTCAGTGCTCGGACCAATTCTATTCACGCTATATATGCTTCCCTTAGGTAACATCATTAGAAATCACTCTGTAAATTTCCATTGCTATGCGGATGATACACAGTTGTATTTATCGATAAAACCAGAAGAAACGGATCAATTAACTAAACTTCAGAAATGCCTTAAAGATATAAAAACCTGGATGAGCACCAATTTCCAGATGTTAAATTCAGACAAAACTGAAGTTATTGTTCTTGGCCCCAAACAGCTCAGAAACTCTTTATCTGATGATATAGTTTCTCTGGATGGCATTGCTCTGGGCTCTAGCACCACCGTAAGAAACCTCGGCGTAATATTTGATCAAGATTTGTCTTTTAACTCCCATTTAAAACAGACGTCTCGGACTGCATTTTTTCATCTGCGTAATATTGCAAAAATTAGGCCTATCCTGTCACTAAAAGATGCTGAAAAATTGGTCCATGCGTTTGTTACCTCGAGGCTGGATTACTGTAATTCTCTATTATCAGGTAGTTCTAATAAGTGCCTGAAAACTCTCCAGCTAATCCAGAACGCGGCGGCACGTGTACTGACAGGAACTAAGAGATGAGATCATATTTCTCCTGTTTTAGCTTCTCTGCACTGGCTCCCTGTAAAATCCAGAATTGAATTTAAAATCCTTCTCTTAACTTACAAAGCTCTAAATGATCAGGCTCCATCATATCTCAGAGAGCTCATAGTGCCCTATTATCCCACCAGAACACTGCGCTCTGAGAATGCAGGGTTACTCGTGGTCCCTAAAGTCTCCAAAACTAGAACAGGAGCCAGAGCCTTCAGCTATCAGGCTCCTCTTTTGTGGAATCACCTTCCTGTTTCGGTCCGGGAGGCAGACACCGTCTCCACTTTTAAGACTAGACTTAAGACTTTCCTTTTTGATAAAGCTTATAGTTAGGGCTGGCTCAGGCCTGTCTTGGACCAGCCCCTAGTTAGGCTGACATAGGCCTAGTCTGCCGGGGGACCTTCTATAATACACCGAGCCCCTTCTCTCCTTCTCACTCTCTCTCTCCCTTGCTAGTATTCATGTCCTGTTAATGCATCTCTCTAACCCGGGCCTACTGCATGTCACTAACTCGGCTTGTTCTCCGGAGCCTTTGTGCTCCACTGTCTCGCAGGTTAACTGGTGTCACAGCTGTGCCTGGATGGTGTGTGGTGTTGTGCTGCTGCCGTGGTCCTGCCTGATGCCTCCCACTGCCGCTGTTACTATTAGTCATACCTGGACTATTATACACATATCATTATTGTCACATACATATATAATCATATTATTAATATAATATCTGTTTCTCCTTATGTCTCATTGTGTCATATGGATTACTGTTAATTCATTATATTGATCTGTTCTGTACAACATCTATTGCTCGTCTGTCCGTCCTGGAAGAGGGATCCCTCCTTCAGTCGCTCTTCCTGAGGTTAAAGGGGTTTTTTTGGGGAGTTTTTCCTTAGCCGCTGTGAGGGTCCTAAGGACAGAGGGATGTTGTATGCTGTAAAGCCCTCCGAGGCAAATTGTGATTTGTGATATTGGGCTTTATAAATAAAATTGATTGATTGATTGATTGATATATATATATATGTATATGTATATATTCACCAACCAGTGTTTTTTATGTTTTGACTGATTAGTGCGTATGCATATTTGTGTGTTTACACACACACACACACACACACACATATATATATATATATATATATATATATATATTTTTTTTTTTTTTTTTCTGTTGAGAAATCTTGGTTTCTGACATTCATGTGGATGCCACTTGACATGCTCCACCCACTTAAACACTTGTGCAAACCAAGCACCCCCCGTTATGGCAACAGCACAACAGCAGGACAATACACCATGCTACACCACAAAAACTGCTCAGGAATGACCCCAGGAACAGGACAAAGAGCTGAAGGCATCAACCTGGCCTCCAAATTCCCCAGATCCCAACCTGATCAAACATCTGTGGGACATGCTGGTACCCCACCTCACAAACCACAGGACCCAAAAGATATGTGTCAGTCATCACTGTGCATCCTGATTTTATTTTAGATTTTTTTTTTTTTTTTTTTAAATGGGAACAGTACATAATATTTACATTTACATGTAATTATGTGGGATTATAGCCAAAACAATGCACCACGATACCCTTGACAACACAGACATAATATACATAAGCAACATACATAGACCAAAAGCTAAGTGGCCAGTAGTAAGGGGACCACAAGATTAAAGAAGAATTATAAAGTGCTGAAGTGCTAATTAGAGTGCCATGTGCTAAGGTTGTTAAAGTGCCATGTGCTAAAGTGCAGTTTATTAAAGTGACAAGTGCATAAAGTGCACAATTGAATTGAATTGCACGATGCCCATAGCACACGATTGCACATGCAGATGTGTGTCTAAATATTGCACAAGGTTTGTATACATAAATGTGTTATGTATACATTTTAGTATTAATTTTGCATACATAAATGAACATATGTACGCCAGAGCAAATTAAGAGTGGTACCCCAAAACAATTAGCCAATTAGACAAGACATACAATTTTAGACATGATTATGATGACAGGTCTGGTTTTCCAACAGCCATGACTTAAGATGTTTGGTAAAAGAAGTGAGGGTTGGGAGTTCACGTATAGTGCTAGGTATTTGGTTCCAGGATTGCGATGCACGGAAGGAGAATACAGCTTGACCAAAAGCACTTTTCCTGAGCGGCACAACACAGTCACCTCTAGAGCTTGCTCTGGTTGATCTGTTTGAATGTTTTTTAACAAATTCATGAAGTGGAGGTGGAGCTTGGCTGTGAATAATTTTGTAGATCAATACAGAGTCAGCGTATTTTATTGTGTTGTCAAAACTTAGTCGCTCAAGTTTCTTCAGTATCAGACAGTGATGGTACATGTTAGGTGTCTTACAGGCTGTTGCCCAGCTAGTTATGCAATAAAACGTGTGGCATAATCATTGCATCGAAGTATAGCTTAGCCGATTCTGGAGTCAAGTTATTTCTAATAAATCTAAAATTTGATATATTAAATCTCATTCTGTGCGCGATCCTTTTTATCTGCTGCTCAAAGCGAAGTTGTGCATCTAGAATGATTCCCAGATATTTAAGTTCTTGTACTACCTTGATTTTTTGACCTTCTACAAATACGTTAGGATCATTGTCGATACTTACTGTTTTTGAAAAGTAAATACAGACAGTTTTAGAAATATTGAGGTATAGATGTGAACTCTCAAGCCAGTGATACACTTTGGTCATAGCATCAGTCAGTTCTACAGCAGCTTGCTTTTTGTGTTTTGCATGAACATACAGAACTGCGTCATCAGCGTACATTTGGCAAGTTACATGAGACGGACAACAACTTGGGAGGTCATTTATAAACAGACTGAAAAGCAGTGGTCCCAAAACTGATCCCTGTGGAACCCCAAGACTGTTGTCACGTGGTAAAGATAACATATCCTGCACCTTAACACATTGAGTCCTTGATGAAATGTATGATTCAATCCAGTGCAGTGCATTCACGGAAAAATTAAAATGAGACAGTTTGGTAATTAGTGTTTGGTGATCAACAGTGTCAAAAGCTTTTCGGAGATCAATAAAAACAGCACCAATAACGCCACCTGCATCCAGCTTTGATTTTATGTTTTCCAGGAGGAAGCAGATGGCTGTTTCGGTTGAGTGATGTTTTCTGAAGCCAAATTGCATCTGGTTTAGGATGAAAGGACTGTTATTCAAATGATTGATGATTTGTTCTGCAACTAGTTTTTCCATTATCTTAGAAACTGTGGGAAGAATGCTTATAGGTCTGTAATTATTGATTAATACAGGGTTACCTGATTTGAGGATGGGTGTCATGATTGAATGCTTCCAGGGTTCTGGGAAAACTCCCTCACTTATAGAGGTGTTTATGATTCTGGTTAGCGGTGCTGGAACAATACATCCATACCAAATGCATCTTTGGCCTTTGTGCTTTTGAGACCACAGATCACCTTGTCAACCTGGGATTGAGACACAGTATATAAGTTAAAAATAGGTGCAGCAGTGTTCAGTGGTATAGGCAGAAAGGGTGACACCTGGGGGTTGGAACCCTGTGCCAACTCCCTAACAGAATCTACAAAGTAATTGTTCAGCGCTGTTGCAATGCCTTTCGTGTCATTAATTATTTTTCCCTCTAACTGTAGCTCCTTAATTGCTTTGTTGACTGCATAATTTCCAGACAGTTTTTGAAGCTAGTCCAGATTTCTTTAGTATTTCCTCTAGCATTGATTATCATGTTGATAAAAAAAATTTGCCTTTGCACATCGGAGTTCTTTCACAACTTTATTTCTTAATGAGGTGAAAATCTGTCTGTCATTGACCCTTTTAGTTTTGAGCCATACTTTGAGAGCATGGTCTCTATGTTTCATGAGTGACCATAAAGTTTGATTTAACCAGGGAAGGTGATTCTTTTTTGATGGTTTTCCTTTAATTTTTTTAATAAATGTGCCATTGTTTCCTGAATCACAGTCATAAAAGCATTACAATTATCACTAACATGTTCATGGATGAGCTGATCAGCCCAGTTTATGTTAGTTAGAGCTTGTGTCAAATTTGGGATTTCCCTCCTTGGTATTCTCATTTGCTCAGGTCTTGCCGAGGGGCACCTGTATCTGTTTTTAGACAGTTTTCTTGAAAATAAGATTAAGTTATGGTCTGACAGACCAGTAACAAAGTTGAAAGACTTCTGAATTCGCTCAGGCTTATTTGTAAAAAGAAGGTCTATACAGGTTTTAGATTGAGCAGTTAATCTGGTAGGCCCTTCAGTTAGTTGAAAAAAGCTGAATTTATCTAGTGTTAATTTTAGTCGTCTCCTGTTTGTTTTGTCCAACCAGTTTATATTTAGATCTCCAAATAGTATCACTTCATTTTTCATGTCACATTCCTTAAGTAAATCGTGCAATTCCTCATAAAAAACAGTCGAGGTTGCTGGAGGTCTATATATTCCAATAAGTGTAACTGACATTTGTGGCGAGAGAACGATCTTAAGAGCAATACATTCAAGATTGTGTCGACAATTCCACTCTAACAGATTACATTTTAAACTATCCTTTACATAGAACATTACTCCACCGCCCCTAGATCCCACTCTGTCATTCCTAAAAATGTTATAGCCTGGTACTTGCAGCCCTGCATTCGGGGAATTCGTATTTAGCCAAGTCTCAGACAAACATAAAAAGTCCAGGTTTGAGTTTGCTAATAGATGATGGACTTGATCACATTTGGGCAGAAGGCTCAGAATATTTAAATGCCCACCAAACAGACCCCTTGGTTTATATTGTGGGTCCCAGATCACTTTAGCTTGGTTGAGTTTTATATTTAATTTAATGAACCGTTTCTTCTTAAAAACTGGGTTTTTAGAGTGAACTCCAGATTTTAACTCACCCACCACTGCTTTGATAGTGTCCTTTGATGTCTGTGGTGGTGACTTGCTGTTGCTAGGTACCAGTTGCTGAATGGGGGCATCCAGCTGCTCAGCATTTGGCTGTGGGCGCCCACTCACTGGAGAGGCCGTTGCTGTTGTCATCTCTATTTCTGCTGCTGTTGTTATCATTGCCACTGAACCACCGCCGATTTGTAGCCCTGGTAGAGGGGCATCCAGTTGCTCAGCAGTAAGCTGTAGGCACTCATCCGCTGGAGAGGCCATCGCTGTTTCTGTTGTTGCTGCCACTGAACCGCTGCCGATTTGCAGCCCTGGTAGAGGGGCATCCAGCTGCTCAGCAGTAAGCTGTAGGCGCCCACCCGCTAGAGAGGCCGTCGCTGCCATCGTCACCGCGGTCCTCGTCGCTGTTGTTACCGCAGCAGGTACCCCACCGCCAATCCGTGGTCCCGAGAGGGAACCACGTAACCGCCCGGCCACAAACTGTCGGGTTCCAGTCACTAGAGGGGCCACAGCCGCCGCCGCCGCACCCACGGGAGCTGCCGGTCCACCCCAGAGCCTCAGCGCCTCCGCGCTCCAGGAGAATACTGGCGGCTGGGTTGTTGCTGCCAGCCCTGCTCGAGCATGTAGTCCGATGAGGAGCGCCGGCACAGCCCCGACACCTGTTTGTCCCGGCGTCGGCCAGGCCACAGGGCAGCCTCCCCAGGCTCTCCACAGCTCACTATGAAGAGGCCATGGCACAACTGGGAAGTAATGCCACGGGTACATAGGTGGTAAGATGAACGCAGTTTGGTTAGGTTGTCCGCTGTTTGCCATTCTGTAACCATGTTGGGCTAGTGGCGTTGACTGCGCTAGCTCGGTGTTAGTAGCTGACTGTGGCCCGGGATTTATTTCTATATCGCCAGCTAGAAGCAGCATTAATGTGAGCCGAACGAGTCCCAGACAAGAGCTGGCTGGTGTAAGTCCCTTGTCCTTCGTCGTTAGATGAGCTCTGGCTAAGCCGTTGTTCAAAAGCTTCGAGTGGATAAGTTGCTGGCTCTTCCATGTTGGGCGATAGCTGCGGTCGGCGTCGTCACTTAAAAAGCAATGTCTAATTGACAACAAGAGCAGGATCACAACCAGGATCCAACTTTGTGTCAAGGCATTCTTCGATTTAATAGTTATAGACGGCTTTTTGGTGATTTTAGGTGGCGTCAGGGGAAAACTGGCAGCACCTGCCGAGCTGCGTGGTTCACCTGCGGCCATTTTTTTTTCAGGTGCAATGCAGTAGAGATCCATATTACCTTTCCCCACTTCCAATCTGGCATCCACAAACATCTCACTTTGTCTGACTAAAGGTCCAAAACCATGAAAAAGCAAGATTTGAGGAGGATATCCTCAAATCTGCGAAGGTAGCTCCAACACCGATGCCTAAAACAATCAATCCATCATGAAATAGTTGTGGATTAATTATGCGTCTGACTTATTGATTTATTGACTAATCACTGCAGCTGTAGAATTCCTATAATGAGCTAGAAGAAGTTTTAAACATATACTGCAGAGTTGTCTCTTCCTAATTAGCTCAGTGAGATAGAGCACAGTCTCTTGTGCCAGAAGTTGTGAGTTCAAGCCTCAACTGATGTAAAATGCACATTAGAATGCCACCTTTTTTTCATCTTCCTACACTCTGCTTGTTGCTCAGAACTGCCCGGGCCCGACCATTGCTGCGCAGCAGCTATAATTAAATGGTGGGATCTCAGTTTTTTTAAGCCACTGACTTCACTATGCAGAAAAACAGTATGGCGCTCACTTCCTGTTCACACATTCCTGTACTACAGCCAAACAGTGCACTAAAGTATGTTCTGAAAACATTTTTGGTGGACAACGTAGTAAGAGAATCTTGGTCAATATTTGGTAAGCACTGCCTAGTTTAATCATTTGATCAGAGTTTGATCTGAGATAGAGGGGCGATGTTCTTTCTTGCTTCTATTCTCTTTGTATTTGTGGTGGCTGGCGTTCAAGAATGAGAGAGTACAATCTGTAGTTCAAGCTAAATTTCTGACTGGCAAATGAATAGGGAGATCTGTGCACTGGTAAGATGGAGAGAAGTTTACGACAGTTCATTTACACATACACTACCCACTGCGTTATGATACAAAGGTGGTGGAAAATCAGCAAAGTATCCCCTCAGTAGAAGTTTGGCAATAAAACATGAAATACTCCTAAACACAGTGAAAAATAAACTACAAAATAGCTTAAAAGAAAATCAGTGTTTCAGAATGTTAAGGTAAATACTGGCCTCAAATCTGTTGAGATCCTGTGATGACAATGTTCATGAAAGAGTTGTGAAAATTCCCCCTGGCCAATGTGCAGATGTGATCCACACATGCAGAAAACATTTGGCTGTCACTGTGTCACTTCTTTCAAACGAGGTTTACCTAGTTACTAAGACCGAGGGTTCACTGTCTTTTTCTGACCTGACTTCGTATGTTCAAGCAATTCATTCAATAAATGCACCAGAACATGCAACTCTTTGTGTTACTATTTCAGGCAGATGTAGCTTGTTCATTATTATAACTTTGAAGAATATTAAACCACATTTTATGACTAAATCATGCAAAGGGCAAAATTTAGGGCATTACTTTCTATTTCTTAGCCCTGCAGTTTGGTATTGTAGTCATTTTGGGCGATTGTTGATTCTGTCATTACAAATTCATGTTGAGTATTTAACAAAGTAATGATACCAAATATGTCAGGGTGATTTGGGAAAGGGGTAAACAGTGATGGCACAAACATTTAGAATATTTCTGTTTGATGGAATGATGGATTTCTTAAAACACAGTGTCTCAGGTTCCAACATTATAAAATATGCAGTACATAAGCGATACTGTCCATGCTGTGAGATATCCGCCAGGTACTGTGAGAAGGTCACAGTTCATAGGTACAAACTGTATGATGTAAACAGAATTTTAGTCTTAAACATTTAAAAAAAATGGACTAACATTATCAACAGAATGTGAAGAAGTTAGCGCTGACACTATGTCAGACATCTGTGTATTGTGTTGTAGTAGATACAGTGCCACCAGAGAGTATTCACACCCCTTCACGTTTCACGTTGCCCATAATGATTAAGGGAAAACATCTTTTCAGACAGTTAAGTTTTGTAAATTCATAAAAAATGTAAACATTTAAATATAATAGATACATAAGTATTCACACCCTTTGCTATGACACTCAAACTGAAGCTCAGATGCATCTGATTTCCACTGATCATCCTTGAGATGCTTCCACAACTTGAATGGAGTCCACCTGTGGTAAATTCAGTTGATTGAACATGATTTGGAATGACACACACCTGTCTATATAAGGTCTCACAGTTGACAGTGCATATCAGAGCAGAAACCAAGCAATGAAGTCCAAGGAATTGTCTGCAGATCTCTGAGACCGGTGACGTGCCGATATTATCATGCATCCCTTATATCTTATATATGTATATATATATACACTGAACAAAAATATAAACGCAAAACTTTTGTTTTTGCTCCCATTTTTCATGAGCTGAAGTCAAAGATCTAAAACATTTTTTTTATATACACAAAAGACCATTTCTCTCAAATATTGTTCACAAATCTGTCTAAATCTGTGTTAGTGAGCACTTCTCCTTTGCCCAGATAATCCATCCCACCTCACAGGTGTGGCATATCAAGATGCTGATTAGACAGCATGATTATTGCACAGGTGTGCCTTAGACTGGCCACAATAAAAGGCCACTCTGAAATGTGCAGTTTTATCACACAGCACAATGCCACAAATGTCGCAAGTTTTAAGGGAGCGTGCAATTGGCATGCTGACTGCAGGAATGTCCACCAGAGCTGCTGACCATGAATTGAATGTTCATTTGGCTAAGATGGCTAAGATCTAAGATGGCTGCCACTAATCTTCCTGTGTTAGAGTCTCCTTGCAAATCTGTTTAAAATCACCAAAATACTGGTGCCATCCATGTGCTATGAAAGCATTGTTGGTGGTAAAGTGTTTTTTTGGTTCATTTTTTGAGGACATTTGATTAGTTTGGTGTTTTTGACCGTGGATTTTGAAAGGGACCTGAGAGCACATGGTGACCAGCAACGGAGCTTCAAGCTTCCTGGAGCATACCTTTTTGTAAAAAAAAAAAGGTTGAAAACATGGCGACAACAACTAAAAAGTTGGCAGAAGAGCTGGAAGAGATTAAAAAAACACTCAATTTCATGTCTGAGGAGATCAGCAAAGTGGTTAAGCAGCAAGCCAGTCTGATGGGCCTAGTGGAAGAAGTCCATGAGCTGAAGGCCACAATCAAACTTAAAGACCAGAAGATCCATCTGCTTGAAGAAAGGATTGATGACTTGGAGCAGTACTCCAGGGGAAATGACCTGATCATCACTGGGCTGGATACCAGACATCGCAGCTATGCCAGGGCTGCAGCCAGCGACCAGCAAGGTGAGGATGCACCACCTGAAGAACTGCTCACACTAGAGACACAAGCTGTTAAATTTTTGAGCAGTAAGAACATTGATCTGGACAGTGAGAACATCTCAGCCTGCCACAGCCTTCCACGTAAGGATAAAAATGCCAAACCAACCATTGTTGTTCAGCTTACCAACAGAAAGTATAAGATTATTTTTCTACGACAGGCAAAAAAACTAAAGGGCACAGGGGTGTACATAAATGAACATTTGACAAAGAAAAATGCTGAAATAGCTAGACACAGCCGCATACTCAGAAAACAAAATAAAATTCAAGCAACACGGACAAGGAATGGGAAAACATTTATCAAGTTAAACGGACCACCAGAGCAGACAAAGGTGATTGCAGTGAGGAATCTGAGAGATCTGGAACAATACAAGTGACAATAGATGTAGCTTGGTTAGCAAATGGCACATTCAATGAGGACTGGAAAATGTTTGTTTGGTTTATTGGAACAAAGAAGCAAGATAAAGAGTTAGTGCCAAGTTTGCAGTATGAAAATAGAATTTGTTGCTTTTTACTTTGAGTTATATCCTGTGCTCTATGATGGTAAGAGAACAGTTGTATTATACAAGCACATTGTACAATCTTGTGACTTTTGTTTTGCTGTTTTGTTGATATTTGCTTTTTTTCAGTTAGGATATGACAGATAAAAATATATCTTTTCCTTTAGAACAGGAGTATGATGATTTCTATGAGAATGAAAATTATTTAACTGAGCCCTGTTTCAATAGAATATATGAAGAGTCACACTTAAGTTTTTTGAAGTCAGCTGAACATCATTTAACTTTGAGAATGACACTGATCCAGATGCAAATTTTTACAAAGATTGGAACTCTGGGTCCAAATACCACACGGAAAATCAGTTTAATGAACTCAGTCTGGATGGACTTTCAATTATACACTTTAATAGTCAAAGCCTCTATGCAAATTTTGCTCAAATCAAAGAAAATGTGCAATCATTAAAACATAGTTTTCAAGTCATTGCCATCAGTGAAACCTGGCTGACAAATGAAAAGGGCTCCAATTTCATATTAGAGGGATATAATCATTTTAGTGTAAACCGCAAAAATAAAAGGGGTGATGGAGTGGCTTTCTTTGTACAGAGATTTTCAGTGTAGAGTGGTTGACAGTACAGTTGTGGATGATATCATGGAGAGTCTGACAATTGAAATTCATTCCACTAATCTGAAAAGTATTATTGTGAGTTGCATATATATGACACCTGACTCTTGCATTGATTCCTTTGTTAATTCCATGGTTGACATTTAAGGTAAGGTATGTGATGAGACACAAGTTTTTGTTTGTGGTGATTTCAATATTGATTAAACCAGTGCAGTGCCCGTAGGAAGTATGTTTTTCTATAGAAAAGTGGAAGCTTAAGTAGATTTTTCATGTATGGCCAAATGAGGCTGTGTTCGATGGTTGGATGTACAAAGAGGTGTACATACTCTTACATAGTGTTAATAGAGAAACTGTACATTGGGTAAGACATGAACGTACATTGAGATATGGAGAGACACGCAACATCATTAGGTTTCCTAGCTTTCTGTAGGCGAACAATCTTGAAATGGTAGCTAGCAAGCACGTAACCCTGCACGCCTGAAAGGAAAAACAAACGTTTCCGACCTAGCCATACTTTGGTATGGGAAGTTTAGGCAATGTTTTAGTCAGTCTAACCATGTTGTAGCCATGTCAGCAAACACCATGAGCAGATGAGAGGAGCGTGGTGAAACTTAAGAAATACTACTTACCATGAGATTACTGAAACATGTCATGTTAATGCAAACTGCACCACTTCATCTATTCCTATATGGGGGAGGGACCAAAGGGAATGCCATAACCCCGGGTGTACACTGGATCTGTCGCGTGCGTGGTCCGGCCGTGGCACGGACTCCTCCGTCCTGTGCCGGACGTCAATGTCCACTGGAAGCGTATCTATAGGGCTGCGCACGCAGCTGGAATAGCTGGGTTTCAGTCACAGATTTCAAATGGAGGGCAGGAAGTAAACATCAGTAGCCTGAACATGGAGGAAACCATAGTAGAGAGTCTGTACTGTACGTCTTTAGCGCCTGTTTATGACCCGTCTCCCAGGTCGTTTTAAGCGGCCTTTGCGCTCGTTATAACCCGCCCATCTAGCACTCCCGGTCGGCTTTTTCCCACGGTCTTCGCCTCTCTTATACCTGGCCGCTGCCCGCAGCCCATAGCCCGGCCCGCAGCCACTCTCCCATTACCTTTACACTTATCCGGTCCTCTGCAGCCGCGGGGACCCCTCGCTCCATCCCCGTGCCTCCTCAGCTAAGCCAGGCCTCACTGTTTAAACATTCGCTCAATTGCGGGAGTAACCATGACTCTCTTAAGGTAGCCAAAGTGGACGGGCCCTACTCCCGCCGGCCACCTCCCGCAGCCCTCAGCCCGGCCCGCAGCCTCTCTCCCATTGCTCTAACCCTCCTCCAGACCCCTCACCACCGGCCAGTCCTATGCACCCACACTTAAGCACCCCTCCCCGGATTACACACTCTAGGCCGCTCCGGCTGGAACTTTGCTCCTTCCGACCGCAGACGTAGGTTTAAAATCCATTTTTTATGGCGTTGTTCAGTTAGCTTTTTACATTTCTCTCCTTCATGGACTACAACCTTTGGTATTCTAAAAAATCACTTTCCCTTCTTTCTGTTTGAACAATTGGAGCAGTCGTAAACTGCACAAAACATAGGCATTTTCTCAGATGGCAGATCCAGCAAAGTCACTTCCTGCCCTCCATCTGCATTTCGCGCTCTCGCGATTCAGCAGTGACGTCACGTGAAAGCCACCTATTGATGGATCGCGAGATCATGATGTCACGCGATAATTTGCGGAAACACTGGAGGTAAAAAAACATCAACAAACAAAGAAAAGATTTCTCTACCTGCCGGGGGCCACAAACTTTGACGTCATGCTGTTGCAGCGATGTGAAATACGCTCCGGAGTTTTCATGGGTGTTTTTATTTTGAAAATTGACTGGATACTCTCATCTTTTCTGCGCCTGACTTCCTGTTTGACTCATTTGGTCTGTGGAAATTGACACTTCATCGCGCGGCGTCCGTCAAAAAATAGACCCGGCCGTGGCTGAATCGCCCACGTGACAGATCCAGTGGACATCCGGGGTAAGCCTGTGCAAAGTTTTGGGTGACGCAGAGCGGTATAGCAGTAGGATACTTTGACCTTTTATTCCGTGAGGCGTGGCTACAGCTGCGAGCGAGAGCGTGATAGGCTGACTGGTTACACGGAGGTCTATGGGATTTTAACTTTTAATGATAACGTTGTGAATATTAATCCAAAAAACTTCAAAATCAAGGATGCACACCATCGTGCCATGTGCAAGCCATATCCGAAAGCTCAGGTTGATCTGACAGATAGTCAGAGAGATATGCGAGCCACAGACACACAGACAGACACACAGAGATTTCTTGCTTTATAGATAGACTAGTGCAGTGCCCGTAGGAAGTATGTATTTCTATAGAAAAGTGGAAGCTTAAGTAGATTTTTCATGTATGGCCAAATGAGGCTGTGTTGGATGGTTGGATGTACAAAGAGGTGTACATACTCTTACATAGTGTTAATAGAGAAACTGTACATTGGGTAAGACATGAACGTACATTGAGATATGGAGAGACACGCAACATCATTACGTTTCCTAGCTTTCTGTAGGCGAACAATCTTGAAATGGTAGCTAGCAAGCACGTAACCCTGCACGCCTGAAAGGAAAAACAAAGGTTTCCGACCTAGCCATACTTTGGTATGGGAAGTTTAGGCAATGTTTTAGTCAATCTAACCATGTTGTAGCCATGTCAGCAAACACCATGAGCAGATGAGAACAGCGTGGTGAAACTTAAGAAATACTACTTACCATGAGATTACTGAAACATGTCATGTTAATGCAAACTGCACCACTTCATCTATTCCTATATGGGGAGGGACCAAAGGGAATGCCATAACCCCGGGTGTACACTGGATCTGTCGCGTGCGTGGTCCGGCCGTGGCACGGACTCCTCCGTCCTGTGCCGGGCATCAATGTCCACTGGAAGCGTACCTATAGCTGCGCGCACGCGAGCGGCTGGAATTGACGGATCACGTGATCATGATGTCGCTCGATAATTTGTGGAAACACTGGAGGTATAAAGACATCAACAAACAAAGAAAAGATTTCTCTACCTGCCGGGGGCCACAAACTTTGACGTCATGTTGTTGTAGCGATGTGAAATACGCTCCGGAGTTTTCATGGGTGTTTTTATTTTGAAAATTGACCGGATACTCTCGTCTTTTCTGCGCCTGACTTCCTGTTTGACTCATTTGGTCTGTGGAAATTGACGCTTCGTCGCACGCCGTCCGTCAAAAAAATAAACCTGGCGCGTATTTTTAGCGGAGCGCCGTGCCGCTTCTGGTGGAGCAGTTTACATAGACTTGAATGGCCGCGATTAGCTCCAGCACCATACCTGTCAAGTTTTGGATTTGAAAATAAGGGTCAGCAGGAAGCGGTATTAATTTCAATAAATAAATGTAAGAATTTAGTTTTTAAAGATAATTTCACACTAACAAAGCTATCATGTTGGGCATTTTGTATTCAATCCCCCAAATGGGGGATACTGCTGATACTTCTAAAAATAATGATAATAATAATATCGCTGAAATAATAGTAAATATTTTCACAATCATTTTAAAGATGAGAAAAAAAATCTTGCTCACAGACCCACCATTTTTTTCAGATTTCAGTGAAATATGAAAATTCAGCTGGCTTTTATTTTGAAATGCCACATCAGACTGAGCTGGTTTATGCTGGGTGTCTTCTTGAGGTGGAGTACTATCAGTGTGAAGTGGAACGGTTGAATAATAACAGGCAGTTTTTAAGAAATATGAATGTTAATGTACATGTATTACATTGGAATATGGAAGTTCAAGGGGCTTTTATTCTGAAATGCCACATCAGACTGAGCTGGTTTTGGCTGGGTGTCTTCTTGAGGTGGAGTACTATCAGTGTGAAGTGGAACGGTTGAATAATAACGGGCAGTTTTTAAGAAATATGAATGTTAATGTACATGTATTACATTGGAATATGGAAGTTCAAGGGGCTTTTATTCTGAAATGCCACATCAGACTGAGCTGGTTTATGCTGGGTGTCTTCTTGAGGTGGAGTACTATCAGTGTGAAGTGGAACGGTTGAATAATAACAGGCAGTTTTTGAGAAATATGAATGTTAATGTACATGTATTACATTGGAATATGGAAGTTCAGAGGGCTTTTATTCTGAAATGTCGCTCTTGCCGCGTTGTTTAGTATATGCGCGCACCACTTTTCAAAGTGAGGGCTGGCTTGACCTCAATGTGCACCGAGTGGGTCCGCGCTCCGGACAGGAGCGCTTCAGCCGCCGCGTCATAGTACGCTTTCTGTCAAGATCCCATCGGGATAAGATCTGGAGGGATGCCAGAACAGCAGAGTTCCTCAAAGAAAGAAGAATAAAGATCACGGAGGACCTGACACAAGAAGCCAAGGAATCCAGGAATCAGCTGTGGCCGCAGGTAGAGAAGGCAAGGAAAGAGGGGAAGAGAGCCGGCTTCAGAGGAGCGCACGCCTACATTGATGGTAAAAGAGTCACAGCCAAGGACATGTAAGATGTCTTCTTTTCTAGACGTTCTTTTCTATTTTTCTCTCCTCAATAATACTACAGCCGTTGGCTGTTAGTGCATCCTGATTTTTGATTTTTGAGACTTTAAGAGACTTCTTCTCTCCCCCTTGCTCTCTCTCTGAAACATTTTTAATAGGTTGCCTATATATTTCGGATTTATGTTTTTTGTTTATTAATTTCCTCCGAGAGAAATGTAGAGAGGTAAATTATAAGTTTAAATGCGGTCTGAGCTGCTGTAGAAGCCAGCCACAGTAACATCTGCTCTCAACCCAGAGAGGTTTTTTGAGTAGGTGCAACTACCCACCCCCCCCCCCCCCCCCCCCCTTTTTTTGTGTTGTTTGTTGCTTGATGTCAATTTGTATTCTTTCCGTCAATGCCAGGGGTATCAAAAATCAATTGAAGAGGAAATGTCTTTTTTTTATTGCCTGAATAAAGGGGCTGACTTTTATTTTGTTCAAGAAACTCATGCTGTACAAACAGATATGTCATATTGGAGGAGTCAGTGGGGTAAAGATATATGGTTTTCTTATGGTAGCAATAGATCAGCAGGGGTAGCTATCTTGCTCGGGAAATTTGAAGGCCATGTAATTAATCATTTTGCAGATACAAATGGGAGATGGATAATTCTCTTAACAGAGCTTGACCACTTTCAATTCATTCTTGTTAATACCTATGCTTTCAATAATAAGCAATTGAACATAACGCTATTCTCAACACTGGAAAATAAGATTGCTCAGCTGTTATCAACTTTTCCCTCAGCTAAAGTTTTATGGGGTGGGGACTTTAACACAGTGATGGATGAAAGCATGGATAGATGGCCTCCCAGAGAGAAACAAATAAATGAGTTGGAAAATGTTTGTAAGAGGATAAGTTTGATTGACATCTGGAGACACAGGAACTTAGATAAAAAAGAATACACATTGAGCAATAAAGATGGATCTCTTCAATCACGAATAGATTTCTGGTTAATCTCATCAGATATTGAAAACAAAGTGGACTCAGTTACAATAGAACCATCAGTCCTTACAGATCACAAAAGCGTAACAATTTGGATTAATATGGGAACAAGGAGTCATAACTCCAATAGCGAATACTGGAAACTAAATAAAACCCTGATACATGACAAAGAATTTTAAAAAAAGCCCAAGAAGTTATAGACAAATATTGGAAACAAGCTAAGATTTTAAAAAAAATTGGACAATGCTGGGAGCTAATGAAGTTTGAAATCAGGAACCTGGCCATATTAGTAAGTAAAAAACTGTCTAAAATGAATAAAGAAAAAGAATTTCAAATTGTTGGAAAAATTATGAGTTTATCAGGTAAAGTAAATTTGTCGGAAGAGGAGGTAATAGAACTGACAACTGCACAAGCAGATCTTGATAAAGCATATGAAGATAAGGCCAGAGGTGCCTTTGTCAGATCCCGAAGAAAATGGCTCGAACAAGGTGAGAAATGCACAAAATACTTTTTTAATTTAGAAAAGAGAAACTTTGAACAATCTTCAGTAAGTAAACTCAGAATCAATGATCTCATATGTGACGATGAAAAGCAAATCTCACAGTTTGTGGCCAGTTTCTATGAGGGGACTGTATGGAGCAGATCAATTAAATGAAGATGACATGGATGTGTTTCTGAAAGGAATAGAACCAGAGACTAAAAGAATCGATGATGAATTTAAGTCAATATGTGATCAAAAAAATCGATATAATAGATGTACAAAACTGCATTAATGCTTTAAAAGATAACAAATCTCCAGGTAATGATGGACTAATAGGTGAGTTTTATAAAGATTTCAATACAACATTAGCTCCTTTTTTGGTAGCAATGTTTGAGGAAGCTCCAGAAAAAGAGGTGCTGCCCCCAACCTTGAAACAAGGTCTTATCAAATTAATTCCAAAACCACAAAAAGATAAATTTAACATCGAGAACTGGAGACCAATCAGTCTACTGAACAATGATGCCAAAATTTTTGCCTTGATATTTGCCAAAAGATTAAAGCAGGGATTAAATGAGATCATCGATGAAGAACAGTCTGGTTTTATGCCTGGAAGAAACATAACCAATAACATACGACTAATACTGGATATGGTTGACTATAATGAGTATATTTTGGATGATAGCCTTATCTTGTTTATCGACTTTTATAAAGCCTTTGACACCATTAGTCACCTGTTTATTACCAGGGTTATTCAATTCTTTGGATTTGGAGAAGGATTCTTGAAAGCAGTCAGAACGTTATATAAAGGATGCAATGGCTCAGTGAAGCTAACAAACGGAACAACCCCCAGATTTGATATTAGACGGGGAATTAGACAAGGCTGCCCACTGAGTCCTCTTTTATTTCTGCTAGTTGCACAGGTTATGGCAGTGCACATCAAAAGATATCCATTTCTAGGTATTAGAGCTCTAGGCAGAGAATTCAAGTTATCGCAACTGGCAGATGATACAGCAATATTTTTAAAAAACAAATTTGAGGTGAGTAAAGTAATTAGATGCATTGGAGAATTCTCAGCTGTATCGGGCCTGAGGATGAACCTAAATAAATCTGTGCTATTTCCAATTAAAAACTGTGATCTAGTACAACTTGACAACATTCCCGTGAAAAACACAGTTACTTATCTAGATGTTGTGATTGATAAAAATGCAGACATCCGCTACGATCTGAACTATAATCCAATAATCCAACAGGTAAGCAAAAAATTTAATATGTGGCTGATGAGGGACTTCTCACTGAATGGGAGAGTGCTTCTCTCTAAGGCTGAAGGTATATCAAGGTCTGTTTATGTTTCCTTAGCATTAGCAATGCCTCCTGCAATTTACAAAAACTTAGATAAAATTCTGCTTAACTTTATTTGGAGGAATAAATGCCACTACTTAAAGAAAGACATTATGTGTAACCCCAAGAGTAGAGGTGGTATGGAGGTACTGAGTTTTGAAATGTTGAATAACACCTTTAAAGTGAAATGGTTACTGAATGTGATCAAAGAGAATGAAAACATCTGGAACACATTCCCTAAGCATGTCTTTAAAGGTGTTGGTGGTATAAAATTTTTAATGAAATGTCATTATAAAATTGAAAAATTACCTATCAAACTATCCAACTTCCACAAACAAGCCCTACTCGCATGGAAACTGATATACAAGCGTAACTTCTCACCAACCAACCTTTACATCTGGAACAATGAGAGTATTCTGTATAAAAACAAGTCACTGTTTTATCAAAAATGGTTTGACCATGGCATTGTTCTAGTAAGTCAACTTTTTAATACAGAAGGACAACTGCTGCGTTACGATGAATTTCTCTCTAAGATTCAGTTACCAGTTTCACCAAAGGAATATGCTGTAGTTTTTGATGCTGTACCAAGAGGCACACTGCACCTCCTCAGAGGCTCAGGAGTCTCTAACGAGGACTCACTTAGCAGTGCCATCTTCATCGATGGATTAGATATCACAAAGAAACGTTGCTCCAATAAATACATCAGAAATTCCTTGCAAATTACAACTCTGCCACCAGGGCAATTTTTTTGGAACTCTCAATATGGTGACATCAACTGGAACAAAGCATGGTTGGTCGGTGAAAGGTTCTGTATTGGAAATAAAGTAAAGGAAGTATCGTTCAAAATAATGCACAACATCTATCCAGCAAAAAAGACTCTGGAAAGATTTAACATTGATATGGACTTTCTTTGTGTTTTCTGTGGAAGGGAAACCGAAACAATACAACACCTGTTCTATAAATGTGTGTACTCTAAAATATTCTGGATGGACATTCAACACTTCATAAGAATAACTGGACAAACGATCATTCTACAGGAAAGGGACATTTTTATTTTTTTTGAAAACAACAAAATGGACAAAGACACTGCTTTTTTCATACAACCGATACTGTTCATGGCCAAATTCCATGTCCACAAAAAAAATGGGCAGAATCCAAACCCAGTCTGGAACAATTCACCCAAGAAATCCACCAATATGAAACGTCAATAAAGGACAGTAAAAATAAAAAAGCCATGAAAACAAACTGTATCTTTGAGAGGCTCAATATAGCCCCACTCTAAGTGCAATTATAACGGACACTATTTATGTACATTTCTGGTAACGCCTCTTTTCCTTGACATTTTGTTTGTGTTTTGTTTTGTTTGGTTATTTCTTTTTTCCTCTTCTCCCTCCCCTATTCCAATTTGTTCTAAATGTTGGTTTCCCCTGGTTTTTTTTGCTGTATATGTTTACCTGTGTATATATGTTGTTGGAGATGTCTGCTCTTTTTCTTCTTGTTTAAAACAGTAACAAATCAGCATTAAGACAAACTCCGCATGTTCGTTTGATGAAGAAATGACAGGAGAGTAGATGGTCTCAGTTAATTCCTATTTATTCCAAAAATCAAAAAGATTACGAGATACAGAGCCCTGGGTCCGGTCCTCTTGCCCTAACCAACAACACCAGCGAGTCAGGGCATGAAGTCTGACAACCTATCTCCCCCTGACCCAGTCTTATAAGCGTTACAGTTCAGTTAAATGTGCACGCAAGTAGAATAGCAGACTTCCTGCTGCGGTCAGACTTCCTCTTCTGTCTGTCACCTCTGCCCTTTAGCCGCTTCTGCGAAAGAAAGTTCAGACAGGGACACACTTCCCACAAAGTGTGACATCAATAGGTCAGCTGTCTGTGATCATGCAAAACAATCTGTCATTGTCAACATATTCTCAATATAGTAATTCCACTCTACTTTTCAGACACAGTAAGTTCCCCGTCTACAACCTTTTTACAATAATCCAACAGTCCCTCTGTTGACCTTGTTTACAAGGTCAATTCAAATGCCAGATTGTAGTTTTTAAATGTCAATTATGCAATTTTTAAAATACCAAATGTGTAATGTCAGATGTGTAATTCCAAATGCGTAATTGTAAGTTTAAACTCCCTCTGTCGATCTCAAACACTTGAGATCGCATCATCTTCATCTTCACTATCTGGTGGGAGTTGTCCTGTCAGTAATGCAGTAGTTTCAAATTGACACATTTGATACGGAGGAGGTGCTGGTTGTTTCTTTTCTATAGCTGAAACTATTATTCTTTCACACAGAGATCTGATGCAGGGAATACAACAGCATCCACACAAACCCAATAGCGTGAGCATTCCTACGAGAGAGAGAAACACAGAGACAATCAGATTACGCCATTTCCCAAACCATTGATCCAAAAACCCTCCCAGGGGATTGTCAATTCCGCAATGTTGTGGTGTTAGATCCCTTCGTATAGGTGAGCTCTATACCCCCATATTCTGTAAGCATTTGCGTGCTGTACCCCTCTCTCGCAGGAATGCCTTGTAAATTAATAATGGGATAACTATAAAACATGCAAGTACAGTAAATACACAGAGATATTTCCACTTATGTTCCCCGTACCACCCCATAGCATAAGCAAATCTTTCTATCAGTCCCAGGCAATATTTGTTCCTTTTGCTCTGGTGAAAGCGTTGATTCAGAGGAGCTTAAAACCTTCTTACCAGTCCTGGTTCTGCAACACCGCGAGCAAAGTTATATTACAAACCTTCTTCCTGAATCTGTCCTCGAGTCCTCACTGGGGACTCAGCCGCGGCACACTGACTCCAGTGATACCACGTGTCACCTTTTCCCTTTAACCTCACGGCATGTGAGGTCCTCTCCAACACTTTGTAGGGCCCTGTCCACCTTGGCTCGGACCACTTCCTCTTAAAGACCTTCAGCAGCACCCACTCTGATGTCGGTGCCTCGAGGTCCTTGTTCTCCTCTCCTTCTTGATGTCCCACCTGTTTTGAGAAAGCTGACACCAATGCTGTTAGTTGATCATAGTATAGTTTGTATCTCAGAGGGCTTTCTCCTCCCTCTGTTTCAACCCCAATGCCTTCTCTACCTCATGTAAATCTTAGTTTTTTTGAAATGGGTTCCGTTATCTGACCTAATTCTCTTAGGGAACCCATGGATTGGAATGTACTGATTAATCAGAAATTTGACCACCGTTTTTGCATCCTCTGATTTTGCAGGTATGGCTTCTGGCCAGCCAGTGTATGCATCCACTGCTACCAGAAGATACCTGTACTCATAGCCAATGATAATTTGAGAGGCTTCTTGCTGCTCGGTCATTAACATATTTACATCACAAGCTGACAACAAATCATATACTGTTTTCCCTGTCTGGATATCTGGGAAGGGGAAATTTCCCTTCATGTGGTTTCATAGTTGGACAGATATTATGCACTGTACATATATTACATTCTCTGACATGTCCCTCTACCAATCCTGGGAGATGAGAATGCCACCAATGACTCAAGTTTCTCTACACCTGAGTCTTCCCTACATATGTTAGGCCATGAGCTTCTGCTATCACTGTTGTCCTATCATCATGCCCTTTCCATTTAATGATAGCAACTTCCTGTGGCCCTTTCAATACCTCCATTAGCTGTTTCATCTCTTTCTCATGTTTTATATGAGTCCCTGCTGCTGTCAAGAACCCTGCTCAGAGCCATTGCGCCGTTTCCACCTGAACTGCTCCGACCACATATGCTGAATCAGTATGAATATTTACAACTTTGTTCTCTGCCCATTCTAGTGCTTCAATCATCGCCTGCAGTTCTGCTAACTGTGATGACTGTTTTTATACACCTTGTTTTCACTGCCTCGAACCTCTCACCCTGTCTGCGGACTACTGCATAGGCTGCTTTCAGTCCTTTCTGTGGGTGTTCGAAACAGGAACCATCAGTGAACAGCATTTCCTCAGCGTATGACAGCGGCTCAGTGTGTAATCCTTCTCTTGCTGTGGTGTTTCTCTTAACTCTTTCTGCACATGTGTGTGGTTCACCTTCTCTGATCCCTTCTGCCATGTTTATACCTTCGTGTGTGTATGTGATGTGTGGTGTGCTCAAAATGCTGTCCAATCTGTTTTGTCTAAGGGAAGCCATGGTAAATGCTGCTGAATTGACGTATGCCACTATGCTGTGTGTTGTTAATACTGTTAGTGCGTGTCCCATTACAATGTGTGTCACTTTCTGCAAAATTTTTCTACCCCTGCCACATGTCGGGTGCATGGTGGGTGTCTGTCCTCTGTTGGGTTTAATGTGACGCTTGCATACATTAGCACCTATCGTCCTTCCCCTTTTTCCTGAAAAAGCACGCCAGCAACGGTGTGTGTCTTTTCAGAAACACCTAGGAAGAACAGTAGCTTGTGGTCTGGGATGGCCAACTCAGTGGCGCTGGATAGCGCCTGCTTAAAGGTAATCAATGAGTTTTCTGCCTCGGTGTTCTGAGGGAGAGAAATCAACATTTGGAATCTGTGTGCGAGTCCAATGGGTGAGTGAAACCAATTTTTATATATGGGACCCAAATCTTTAGCTTGATGTTTTTTAACACCGCATCTGGTCACGTGCAAGGTCAACAGCCGCAGCCACACCCTTGTTCCCTACTAAGATACAAGTCGAATTAACATCCCACATTTTCCCTTCTAGTTCATCATAAAAGCTTGTTGGTAAATTTCATCCCCATCCCTATCATAATAGAGCATTACGTGGAGGGGATCAGGGGGAGGTGTGTAGGGGTGAAGTGTTTGGACCCAAGGACGCCACAACTGATGGAGGGTGTTGATGCCTGGTTTGTCTCTGGTGTCTGGTTCGAGGAGACCCCAATAGATATCAGCCCAATGTCCTTCAGCCATGGGGAGGTGTCTGCTGACAGCAACATCTGAGAGGAGGAGTGTACCATGGACAGCGAACAGTTCACCGTGTGCCCATTGGGAAAAGTCACAATTAGTCCATCTGGACTGCATCAGACTGAAGCTCCACATTTCGCCAACACATCACGTCCCATTAAATCAACTGGGCACGAGAGTGAGGAGATATATTGATGTTTGAAAGTCTGTTCAGCCTCTGGGCGGGCCTTGGTAGCCGCCCCGGGGTGGGCCTTGCCATCCTCCCCTGTGTGCACCTCTGTATCCTCCCCTTAGTGGACCTTGTCCAAACTCTGGATTGCAGGAACAGCTTTGCTGAGGACAGTTCTTCTGCCAGTGAGTAGGGTCGCCACACAAAAAAACACCCAGTGTTCTGTGGGTTCCGTCTGGGTCCCCCACAACCACTACCTCTCCCCCTAAAGCCTCCCGCTGCGCCCATGGGACCGCCCCAATAAGGGGGGCGGGGATCTACCCACTCAGGCATCGGGTAAAGATCCAGAGTTTCTGAGGGTGGTCCAGGCGGGGGCTGTTGTACCATTTGACTGGCTGATTTTTTTTTTTTTTTTTTTACCATGTGGTGTGTACCGTGTTTCTCCCATTGTTCAGTAGAACAGCCTGGGATATCTGGATTGTTTTCTATGTGTTCCTTGGTTCATCATTTGTTTTAGCCAGCGTTTCCACTTCCAGCACCTCCCAGCTAGAGAGCTGTTTTCCCAATAATGCTCTCCAGTCTCCCAATTCCAATTTAAATCCCAGTGTTTGTTTACAAAAATGTTCCATCCATGGTCCGCCACCCTCCGTGGGAGGAGGCATTTTATCCAGGATGCAGTTCATGTCAGTGAAGGAGAAGGATTGATATACTTCTACCCCATGTGAGCCTTATCTTCCCATACTGATCCTTTACTGTCACTGGTGGACAATAACACTGCTCACTACATTCCCTGTCAAATTCACCTTCCATGTTTGTAACTTTAACACCTCTTTATCTCAACACACACTATCCAACCGGGCTCCACACGCCCTCCTTGTCCAATACACAATCATACAATAAACCACCAACTCTTTCAACCATAACAAAAACACAATACAACCAAACACCAGCTCTTTCTATTCTGTACATAGCCAACATCCTGTTTATATTCTGTTTATACATCCTGTTTATATTCTGTTTATATTCACAGTATTTATTCCAAATACACATTGAGATTTATCTTTATTTTCTATTTTTACTATTTTATATTATACTAATTTTGTAATATATTCTTAGATTTTAGATTGTATGTTTACTGTGCACTGAAACGGGAGAAGCTCTCCAATCTCATTGTACTACTGTATAATGACAATAAAGGGTATTCTATTCTATTCTATTCTATTCTATTCTATTCTATTCTATTCTTTCGACAATTACAAAAACGCAATACGACCAAAGCACAAGCTCTTTCAACAATTAAACAACAATAGTGCCGTGAGAGTATTATACTAATTCTCACGGGCTTACAATTTTCCCCGTTTCGCTGTGATTTCGCTTCTTAAGTCTCACACGTTGCAAGCCGGCACACCCAAGCTTTCTACACCAACTTCCTGGAGTGGTGCGGGGTGCCTATGGCCCGGCGGCAACTGGCATTTATCTTAAGGCGAAATTACACAGCTTCCTCCCTTTATTCCCCACAGAGCACGACTGCCGCTCGGGCGGTGAGAGAGCAGGAATTCGAGTCACCTCTACTAGACTCTACACAACTCTCTCACCCCGTAAACGTAGCTGACAATCGGCAAGCCACCCACAATAAAACATCAGGTGCAATACCTGTGGTACACCGACCCACGAGGCAACTTTTAACTTAAAAGATAGTGCCTGTGTTGAGGATCACAACAAAACGTCGCTCCCCTGGCGATGTACTCTCCCAATTCTTTATGCCGTCTAGAGGAAGATAAGGGACTCCCACCCACCTTTAACTCTTCTTTGGGGCTTTGAGTCTAAGTTAGATAATTACCTGAACCATCCAACACCCAAATAACCTCCGGGACTTCCACCCGACTATGTTTGTCTTTAGAAACAAGACTTAAGGTCCTGTCCAGGGACTTCCACCCGACTATGTTTGTCTTTAGAAACAAGACTTAAGGTCCTGTCCAGGGACTTCCACCCGACTATGTTTGTCTTTACGCACAGGACTTAAGGTCCTGTCGAGGGACTTCCACCCTTTTTCCTTTTCTCTTATTCTCTTTTACTCTTTAATCAACCCCCCAATTATCTCGTAATCTACTAAAAATGGCGCCTTGCCAACTCAGTGACAAACAGTTTTGGATTATAGGCCAAATAGCAGTACTTTGTATGAAAACAGGCGTCTGCTTTACCTTTTTCAATGAGGCGCCTCGTTTGTCACCGCGTTTTCAGTTGCCTTGTGTTCTCGTCTAATCCAACGATCGACCAGTACCCTCCTTCTTCATCACGTCGGGGTCACCAAATTGTTGGAGATGTCTGTTCTTTTTCTTCTTGTTTAAAACAGTAACAAATCAGCATTAAGACAAACTCCGCATGTTCGTTTGATGAAGAAATAACAGGAGAGTAGATGGTCTCAGTTAACTCCTATTTATTCCAAAAATCAAAAAGATTACGAGATACAGAGCTCTGGGTCCGGTCCTCTTGCCCTAACCAACAACACCAGCGAGTCAGGGCATGAAGTCTGACAACCTATCTCCCCCTGACCCAGTCTTATAAGCGTTACAGTTCAGTTTAATGTGCACGCAAGTAGAATAGCAGACTTCCTGCTGCGGTCAGACTTCCTCTTCTGTCTGTCACCTCTGCCCTTTAGCCGCTTCTGCAAAAGAAAGTTCAGACAGGGACACACTTCCCACAAAGTGTGACATCAATAGGTCAGCTGTCTGTGATCATGCAAAACAATCTGTCATTGTCAACATATTCTCAATATAGTAATTCCACTCTACTTTTCAGACACAGTAAGTTCCCCGTCTACAACCTTTTTACAATAATCCAACAATGTATATACTGCTCTTCTTAAGTGCTGACGCTGCTGTTATGCTTACTTTGTCTAAATAAAGCATTTAAAAAAAAAAAAAAAGGTAGAGGAATGTTGTTGCTTTTTTTATTAATACGGGAGGATGGCGGGAAAGAGGGGTGAAATATGGTAGTTTCCCGGCCAAAACAGGAGACTTGACAGCTATGTCCAACACCCACGCCGTGGCTGAATCGCCCACTTCACGGATCCAGTGGACATCCGGGGTAAGCGTGTGCAAAGTTTTGGGTGACCCAGAGCGGTATAGCGGTAGGTAATTTGATCTTGTATTCCGTGAGGTGTGGCTACAGCTGCGTCAGAGAGCGCGACAGGCTGACTGGTTACACGGAGGTGTATGGGATTTAAACTTTTAATGATAATGTTGTGAATATCAATCCGGAAAACTTCAAAATGACGGATGCACAACATCGTGCCATGCGCAAGCCATATCCGAAAGCTCAGGTCAATCCGACAAATAGTCAGAGAGATATGCGAGCCACAGACACACAGACTGACAGACACACAGACTGACAGACTGACAGACAGAGATTCCTTGCTTTATAGATAGACTAGTGCAGTGCCCGTAGGAAGTATGTTTTTCTATAGAAGCGTGGAAGCTTAAGTAGATTTTTCATGTATGGCCAAATGAGGCTGTGTTCGATGGTTGGATGTACAAAGAGGTGTACATACTCTTACATAGTGTTAATAGAGAAACTGTACATTGGGTAAGACATGAACGTACATTGAGATATGGAGAGACACACAACATCATTAGGTTTCCTAGCTTTCTGTAGGCTAACAATTTTGAAATGGTAGCTAGCAAGCACGTAACCCTGCACGCCTGAAAGGAAAAACAAAGGTTTCCGACCTAGCCATACTTTGGTATGGGAAGTTTAGGCAATGTTTTAGTCAATCTAACCATGTTGTAGCCATGTCAGCAAACACCATGAGCAGATGAGAACAGTGTGGTGAAACTTAAGAAATACTACTTACCATGAGATTACTGAAACATGTCATGTTAATGCAAACTGCACCACTTCATCTATTCCTATATGGGGGAGGGACGAAAGGGAATGCCATAACCCCGGGTGTACACTGGATCCGTCGCGTGCGTGGTCCGGCCGTGGCACGGACTCCTCCGTCCTGTGCCAGGCATCAATGTCCACTGGAAGCGTACGTATAGCGGCGCGCACGCGAGCGGCTGGAATTGACGGATCGCGAGATCATGATGTCACGCGATAATTTGCGGAAACACTGGAGGTATAAAGACATCAACAAACAAAGAAAAGATTTCTCTACCTGCCGGGGGCCACAAACTTTGACGTCATGTTGTTGTAGCGATGTGAAATACGCTCCGGAGTTTTCATGGGTGTTTTTATTTTGAAAAAATAAAAAATTGACCGGATACTCTCGTCTTTTCTGTGCCTGGCTTCCTGTTTGACTCATTTGGTCTGTGGAAATTGACGCTTCGTCGCACAGCGTCCGTCAAAAAAATAAACCTGGCGCGTATTTTTAGCAGAGCGCCGAGCCGCTTCTGGTGGAGCAGTTTAGATTGACTTGAATGGCCGCGATTAGCTCCAGCACCATACCTGTCAAGTTTTGGATTTGAAAATAAGGGAAATTTTCCGGCGCTCGCTGCGAGCCGTCCCACCACCCCAACCAAGCTCCAGTATCCCTTACATTTTAAGACAGGTGTACAAGATATCTAAAAACAACTTGTCAACCGCTAGGGTTGCCAACCGTCCCTTGAAAAACGGAATCGTCCCGTTATTCAACAACGGAAGCGTCCCGTTTTTCAACAACGGAAGCGTCCCGTTTTTCAACAACGGAAGCGTCCCGTTTTTCAAGGGACGGTTGGCAACCCTACCAACCGCTTACTAACTACAAGGCCAACCTTTGTTGACACTGAAATGCTGTGAACATTTCTACGTTATAATACAGCCTAAATGAAAACACAAAGGGTGTATGAAGCACATGTATTTATGGTTTATAAAACGGGTGCTTCCCATCCTTAAATGTGATTGGCTGAGCCGCGTTCCATGCCGTTGTAAAATCAGTGTAACCCACTGGTAGACCGCAGCGTCTGTGTTGCTTGGCAACCATTCTGTCCACTCCATCTTGCTTGGTGGAAGAATGAATAGTTCTCAGTTTTATTGTTGCATTATTACCAATAAATTGTTGATTCTTTTTTCGTGTGTGTTTATTTTATGGGCTATATGTAGAGTAACCGTTTTATAAAGCAATAAGCCCCAAGAAGCCGTGAGTTACAGTGATTTTACAACGGCTGAGGGGCACTGAACGCCCCTCAGCCGTTGTAAAATCACTGTAACCCACAGCTTCTCGGGGCTTATTGCTTAAACATATTTTCAGTTCATAATGTGCCCCATCCTGCTCCTCTTTAGGAAAGTAAATTCGCTGTCCCATTTTTCGAGATATTTACAGGACTTCTTTGTTTTTTTTCTGTATTTGTAGTTGTGCATAATTTAATTGCTAAATGTTCGGTTGATAAAAATAAACGTCCCTGCAAATTAAGGAGATTGAAAACACCAGAAAGAACTGAAGCCTTAAAGATGGATCTTAGGAATTGTAACTGGGACGAGGTTTATGTTGATGATCCAGATCAGCATATGATGCATTTTTGTCTGCATTCTTAAAATGATATAATAAGCATTGTCCTATAAAAATGTGTAGAGTGAAAGATCAATATGAAGGTAAACCATGGATTACAAAAGGTCTGCAAAAGGCATGTAATAAGAAAAATCAACTGTACAAAAAGTTTTTACGGCAGAGAACTAGTGATAGTGAGGAAAAATATAAGCGCTATAAGAACAAACTAACTACCATTATGAGGACTCAAAAAAAGGAATACTATAGTAAAATGTTGGAGGACAGTAAAAATAACATACATAAATCTTGGAAGGTAATCAATTATATTATTCAGAATAAAAGTAATAGTTCAGAACTTCCAGATTTTTTTATAAATAAAGTTAATAATAAAGTGGATGATTTAAAAAATATTGTTGACGAGTTCAATGACTACTTTGTAGATGTTGGAGCTTCTTTGGCAAAACAGATTACTGTATCTGATGACAACAAAAATATGTTTAATAATTTGATCAACACTAATGTTAGTTCTATGTTTCTAAGTGGGGTACATGAAACTGATATTATTGAAATTGTAAGAAAACTAAAAAATAAGAGATCACTTGACATACATTCCACTGATACAGTAATTATTAAAGATGTTATTGATTATATTGTCAGACCCTTGACCTATGTTTGTAATCTGTCTTTCCAAAAAGGAATCTTTCCTAACAACATGAAGTTAGCAAAGGTGATCCCAATTTATAAAAATGGAGATGAACACTGTATGGAAAATTACAGACCAATATCACTTTTGCAGCAATTTTCTAAAATTTTAGAGAAATTGTTTATGAAACAATTAAATTTGTTCATTCATAAAAATAAATTATTACTTGAAAATCAATATGGATTCAGAGAAAGCAGAACTACTGCTTTTGCAGTAATGCAAATGGTAGAAGAAATAGCAAATGCAAATGAAAATGGTGAGTGTTCTATTGGTCTGTATATTGATCTGCAGAAGGCTTTTGACACCATAGATCACAGACAGTTATTGAAGAAATTAGAGATGTATGAAATACGAGGGGTTGTTCATTCTTGGCTGGAAAGTTATTTAGGTAATAGACACCAGTGTGTACAAATTAATGATACTATGTCATCACTTAGAAAGATTACAGGTGGTGTACCACAAGGATCAGTGATTGGTCCAATACTGTTTATTCTTTATATCAATGACATCTGCAATGTAACTGATTTTTTTAGATATGTAATATTTGCAGATGATACCAATTTGTTTTGCTCTGGTAAGAATTTAAAGGAACTTTTGTGTTGTGTAGAAATGGAGGTGGAAAATCTCAAGACTTGGTTTGATGTCAATAAATTATCTTTAAACATTAAGAAAACAAAATTTATGGTTTTGGGGAATCCAAATGAAAGTGATTGTAATGTTAAATTAAAAATCTGTAATGTTGACATTGAAAGAGTTTCTGAGACTAAATTCCTTGGGGTTGTCATTGATCAAAAGCTAACATGGAAACAACACATTGAATACATTAAAGGGAAAATCTCAAAATCACTTGCAATCCTGTATAAATCCAGAAATGTATTGAATTCCAAGGCCTTGCATTTGATCTACTACTCATTGATTGTTCCCTATTTATGTTACTGTGTGGAATTGTGGGGATCCACCTTTAAAACCACCATAAATTCAATAAAAAAACTGCAAAAACGAGCTATACGTATCATTAATAAGGCTGATTATTATGCTCACACGGAGCCACTTTTTCTAAATGCTCATGTTATGAAATTTTATGATTTGTTTTATTATAAAATAATGCAAATTATGTTCAGAGCAAAATCAAAAATTCTCCCTGACTCAATACAGAGGTTCTTTTCAATTCAGGAGAGTCTGTATAATCTCAGAGGTGTGTGTAAATTTACTGTACAGGACTGTAAAGGGGATGTGTCTCCATTATTGGAGTTAAATTCTGGAATGATGCCAACATAAATTTAAAAATATGTCATTCTTTTTTGGTTTTCAAGAAAATGGTTTGTAAAGCTATTTTTGAAGCTTATAAGTGCGATTAATTATCTGTTGTTGTTTCTTTGCTTTTCTGGAGGTTGGTAGCCTAAAAAGTTGACAATATAGGATAGGCATCTATAAGCAGTCTGCCTCTGCCTGTGCCTTTTCAGTCATTATTCAACACATAATTTTTGATTTTGTGATTTTGTGTGAAATGTAAATACTGTGTACAATGTTTGGTGTTGTCATGACTGAATAAACTATTTCAATTCAATTTCAATTTCTCTACCATAAGCCGTCTCCAAAGGCGTTTCAGACAATTTGGCAGTACATCCAACCGGCCTCACAACCACAGACCACGTGTAACCACACCAGCCCAGAATCTCCACATCCAGCATGTTCACCTCCAAGATCATCTGAGACCAGCCACCCGGACAGCTGCTGCAACAATCGGTTTGCATAACCAAAGAATTTCTGCACAAACTATCAGCAACCGTCTCAGGGAAGCTCATCTGCATGCTCGTCATCCTCATCGGGGTCTCGACCTGACTGCAGTTCGTCGTCGTAACCGACTTGAGTGGGCAAATGCTCACATTCGATGGCGTCTGACACATTGGAGAGGTGTTCTCTTCACGGATGAATCCCAGTTTTCACTGTTCAGGGCAGATGGCAGACAGCGTGTGTGGCGTCGTGTGGGTGAGCGGTTTGCTGATGTCAACGTTGTGGATCGAGTGGCCCATGGTGGTGGTGGGGTTATGGTATGGGCAGGCGTATGTTATGGACAACGAACACAGGTGCATTTTATTGATGGCATTTTGAATGCACAGAGATACCGTGACGAGATCCTGAGGCCCATTGTTGTGCCATTCATTCACGACCATCACCTCATGTTGCAGCATGATAATGCACGGCCCCATGTTGGAAGGATCTGTACATAATTCCTGGAAGCTGAAAACATCCCAGTTCTTGCATGGCCAGCATACTCACCGGACATGTCACCCACTGAGCATGTTTGGGATGCTCTGGATCGGCGTATACGACAGCATGTTCCAGTTCCTGCCAGTATCCAGCAACTTGGCACAGCCATTGAAGAGGAGTGGACCAACATTCCACAGGCCACAATCAACAACCTGATCAACTCTATGCCAAGGAGATGTGTTGCACTGCGTGAGGCAAATGGTGGTCACACCAGATACTGACTGGTTTTCTGACCCCCCCAGACCCCCCAATATATGTTATTGCTATTGTTGCTTTATTGCTATTGTTTGCCTGTACTGTGCACTTTGAGATTTGTATTCAAATGTAAAGTGCGTTATAAATAAAATCTATTATTATTATTATTATAAATATATATATATATATATTTACGCACACAATATTACTCTCTGTGTAGAGTATAAAGTTACTTACTGCATTACTTTGACCAAACTGAGACTTATGAAACAGGTTTTGACACCAGGCCACAGTAGCTTTGCAGCCAGAGACCAAAGGTGCTGCATGTTACCAAAATAAAAATGAAATACAAATGGAGTCATGTAAAACACTTTTTATGGAAGGTCACAGGGTACATTAAACCTTTCTAAAAGTAGATTTATACACCTCAACAGAGCATCAGCATGTAGTGATGACCATAATGAATAGTTTCAAGGAACATCAAGAGTTTTGCTTCTTGTCAGTTTAAAAAAAAAGCATTCAGATGCTCACAATCCACTTGAACCCTGATAAATGAAATGTTTCTGCATTAAAAACGACACTTAGATGATAAATGATGACAAAATAATGGCACATTTATTTTCTGTCAATTCAATAGTTGACTCATAGTTCCAGCTGTACTTTTTCATTTGTAAAGTAATGAGTAACTGAAGCTGTCAGATAAATCAAATCAAGTGGCCTTTTATTGTGGCCAGCCTAAGGCACACCTGTGCAATAATCATGCTGTCTAATCAGCATCTTGATATGCCACACCTGTGAGGTGGGATGGATTAACTGGGCAAAGGACAAGTGCTCACTAACACAGATTTAGACAGATTTGTGAACAATATTTGAGAGAAATGGTCTTTTGTGTATGTAAAAAAAATGTTTTAGATCTTTGAGTTCAGCTCATGAAAAATGGGAGCAAAAACAAAAGTGTTGCGTTTATATTTTTGTTCAGTGTAAAATGGGGAATGTTTATGGGATGGAACCTTAAAAATAGCCAGATGATGCCAGTTTTTTAATAAGCTAATCCTGTCCCTCAGCAGGCTAGCCTCTAATAACCTCAGATACAGAGCAGAGCAGAGAGAGTTTGTGTTTTTGGTTGACAAGCGTCTCGGTGGCATTAGTTATAACACAACTGTAGAGGCTACCAGCTTCATGTGAAACAGACTACATTATAAACGGCCCGTTATTTATTCCCTCTGTAATTTATATTTTTACTTTTTACCCGCTCCTGTTTGCCTTGATAAAGTTAATGCCTCGCACCGTCATTTCAAACTCAACACTTCCTGTATCTGTTTCAAATTAAAAGCCCATCATAACTTTGATTGAGAGAATCCCTTTGGTTTCTAAATAGGCTTTTATCATGAAACATTTGCAGGAACTTGTTGTGGAGGATTCAGTGACCTGCATGCTTGCGTACGGTACTTTACATGTAGCTCCTGACATGTGGTGGCGCTTTTTACGTCACTACACCAACATTTTGCCTGGAACATGGACAGACACAGTGAATGAAATAATATCAATAATAAAAATAATAATAATATAAATAGGAGAAGAATAACCTGATGACATCACACACGTCGTGAAAGATGACCGGGGAAAATTGGTGTGGACCATCGTGTCTGTCGGCCAAGTCGTGGCATGATTTTATGATTCCACAGTCGCCTAATGTGATATCTTATCTTATCTTATCTTATCTTATAGTGACTGTCAGAACAGACAGAAATGTCATGTAGTGTGAACCAGACATTAGTGGAATTATTAATCAGACTCTTCCACGTCCACGCCAACAACACGATCTGTCATCGACGCCAGAATGTCAGCGGTGACTGCAGCTCCCGGTAAACGCATTACGTGCTTTATTGCACGCACAGCGGCTTTCTACTTTATTGACTATCTGGACGTTTTCCTCAGGTTTCATGTGTCTATGGCATGGGCTCCACTAGAATCTGAAGTTGGCTCTGAACCAAGTTTGTTCCTTCCCCCAAGACCCGCCCCTGCTCTACTTCTGATTGGCTAGTAGCCCAACTTTGGTCTGGTTGGGGGCAAAACCCATATGTTGAGAGCGAGAGGTCTCTGTTTAAAGCGTTTCTACCAGAGCCCGTCTACTGTCTGCGATGCACGCATGTATCCCGCATCAACTTTTTTTTTTTTCCTCGCCAATCGCCGCACGCTGGAAATCTGGCATGGTGCCGGATTCCCATCACCCCTGTAGAGTGCTGTCCGGAGTTCCTTATTTCCATAAGTGATATAGCTCATTTTCACCATTTGTACAGTACACACACAACACACACTGTAGATAAAGACATAAACGTTGCGTGATTGAGTTACTGCAAATTTTATGATGTAAACTTAAAGTGAGCTTCCCCTGTTTGAAAGACCAGCACCTGCCACTGATGTATGTATATATATATATATATATATATATATGTGTGTGTGTGTGTGTGTGTGTGTATGTGTGTGTGTGTGTGTATGTGTGTGTGTGTACAATATATATACTGTTTTGCCACGGGAGGGGCTCAGTCCTCGCTCTTACACAGACATGGAGCTCAGTGGAGTGGAGGAGAAGCAGACAGTGTAGAGCTGCAGAGTTGATGACGGCGGCTCTTGTTGTGTTGCTGCACATAAAAGCCTCCCAAGTAAAAGCACCCGTGTGACAGCTGATGTAAAACAGGATCGGATCAGGCTCTATAAGGCTCAAAACAGTTGATCTGAATGAGTTAAAAATGCCTTCATTGGCTCTATAAGATCAGATCAGGCCATCCCTAAATATTATTCCTTTTGCAGGCATTCCTCCTGATGAGAAAATGAATGTCTGAATCAGTGGGAGAATAGTTATGTGCACATCACATTTAGGTGCAAGGCTGATGTAGAATCAGCATGGATGATGCACATCGACTTCAAAACCCAAATCTATCAACACTGACGGTTAGATCCCTGTTGGACATTTGTCTGGTCAAAAGAAACAAAACTTCTTTTCTTCACAGCGCTGTTAATGTAGCAAAACATGTAGACGTGCTTTACTCCCATACCCTCTGCAAACGTCTCTCAGTACAGTCTTTATAAAACTGATTCAAAGGTAAAATGTGGACTTCTAAACTCCTATAACTGCTTGTATTTTCTGTACCTTTTGGTACAGCTGCCTAAAGGATGATTTATGTGATGCTCAGTTACACCCTGCATTCATTACCGCATTGTTCACATCAAGTCAAGGCAGTGCTGTCGTCTCTGAGAGAGAAACACAGAGGGGAGAGGAGAGAGCAGCAGCCATGTGATTTCCCAGAAATCAAATAATGAGTTTCAGGATGCTGTTGGTCAGTTTTGCAGGTTGGTATTTCGGGGAAATGGTGTGACTTGTGTGAAGCCATTAGCACTTTCAGTCCCTGTGTATGTCAGCCCTCTGGTCATTAATCCTACTGTTATCTCTCAGAGAGGAAGAGGGAGAGGAGAACAAGATTGACTTCATCCATCCATCCACTTCCTAATTGATTAATATGATTTATTCATTCACTGAGGAAAGATTTAGCACTAAATGGAGCCACACCACAGTGTGTGTGTGTGTGTGTGTGTGTGTGTGTGTGTGTGTGTGTGTGTGTGTGTGTGTGTACTGAGCATATAAAAGGAGCTACAGAGTCAGCTGAGGCAGCACTCGTCCTCCCTTCCTCATCAGAGACAAACTGAACGGTAAGTTGCCGAACACACTGAGCTGTAACTCTGTCTTTATGCTGTTTCAGTGTTTATGTGATGCTGAAGGTTCTCGGTGCATGAACATGACTTTATTTGATTTAATTTTAGTTTTACAATTGTTTATGTTTGTATGCCTCCACACCAGCAGCAGCCGTGGCTGGAGGCTTCATGTTTTCCGGTAAACCGTCCATCTGTCTGTCCGTCCCATTCTCATGAACGTAATATCTCAAGAACACCTTGAGGAATCTTTTTCAAAGTTGGCACAAATGGCAACTTGGACTCAACAATGAACTGCTCAGAACTTGGTGAAGGTGAGGTCGAGATCACAGTGACCCCACAGACATGTTTTTGGCATCTTGCCCCAATAGTGGGGCGAGTGCTATACCGACAAATTTGGCTACTCTACCAATTTATTCCTTCCAACAGTGTGTTGGTTCATGCATCATCATTTATGCACATGCTTAAATCATATCCAAACATTTTATTTAACTTTACAGTTAATTGACTTCATTCTTAACGGGGGCATCTTCCCCCATCTTACCAGATGTGTCTGATTCTGTGCTCTCAATCTTTGCCAAAGATGTGGCAGAAAACATCAGGGCTCTGGTGACACTTGCAGACAACCAGCAACCACCAGTTCTAGAGGCAAAACAAAAGAAAAAAGGTCAGAGCAAGAGATGAACGAAAAGTACCTGAAAGCCACAAAGGCTAAGGCGCCTGTTCAGGCACTCACTAAAACAAATGAGGGCTGAATATGATGTCCAGACCGAGGTGGGGAAATTGATGAAAAGCGCTGCTAAGTTTTAAACACACTTAAAAAAGTAGCACTTAAGCCAAACCATCTCTACGCTCCAGAGTACATTAACATGCTTATTAAAGGAGAGAAATCTGAGGTTGAGCCAGGCTGGAAGAAACAGGTTCAGTCCTTGAGGGTCATGAGAGAAAAAGCATCATCATGGCTGAATTTGACATAGGTGAGAATCTCCTCTGAACAGGTGCCTTAGTCTTTGTGACTTTCAACATCAAAAATCTCAAAACCAGGACATAATCAAGACCATGACAAGACCTACACAAATTCCATCAGGATCAGACCCATTCTGACATGTATATAAAAATAAATAACAAGACAAGGTTGTGAGTGATTTTGATCAAGGCCCAGAGGGGAATCAAGGCTTTGTAATGTATAGATAAGACAACCAAGTTACGATGACACAAGTGCCTGTGCTCATGGGACCTGTAGTAGTAGTGTTGGAGATGTCTCTTTTTCCTCTTCCTTAAAACAGTAACAAATCAGCATTAAGACAAACTCCGCATGTTCGTTTGATGAAGAATAACAGGAGAGTAGATGGTCTCAGTTAACTTCTATTTATTCCAAAATCAAAAAGATTACGAGATACAGAGCTCTGTGTCCAACTTCACGTCCCTGTCCGCAACAAGTGTCGTCAGTTCATGAAGTCTCACTCCTAACTTTTCCCTGGACACTTTAATAAGATGTTACAGTTATGAAATGTGCATGCAAGATGATTGGCTGTTTCACCGCTGCAGTTCCGCTCCCTCCTTCTGACTCCGCCACGCCTTACTGCTTTCATGTCAACTGCTCTTGCAAAACAAGGTCAAACGAAAACATGCACACTGCCAAGCATGGCATCAGCATCAGCTGTGTATGAGAACTTGTTGTCAGTGATGTACAAGAAGGCTCACTATCCTAGGACATTCTGTGCTTCTAAGGTATTTGTTATTGTCTTGGTGTTCTTTCTTATCTCTGGGTGCTGGCGCCTGCAGCTCTGTCTACTACACACACAGTAATTGTTCACTACAACTAAGCTTCACATCCTCTGCATATCACTCATTTAGAGAATGGATACAAACATCAATATATAACCTTTTTACAATAATCCAACAGTAGCTTTATTCTGTTCTCACAAAGTAATCGTTGTTTAACATTATCCAAATCACTAAGGCTTCAATTTCTTTTAGCAACTGCTGCATTAGAGCTGATTTGTTTTAGAATATTGGAAGTAAACCTTGAAATAAAGACAGCAAGAGGAGAAAAGGAACACATTTTTAATGACAAATTGATGAATAAGCAGATGTTAGAAAAGTATATTGTCACAGCACCAGTAGTTCTTGCAAAATCATTTGTTTTTCCAGTCTATGGGATTTCATTCCCACAAGGCCATCCAGCTGTACTAGCTATTAAAAATCAATCAATCAGTTAATCCATCAGTTAATCTCTCAGTGAAATGCAATGGTCAGTTTCATCAATGTGTATAATCAAATAATAAATAAATAATAATAAATAAATGTCTATGAGGTTAGGTGTAGGATAAGGCAGGGTCATCATTCAGTATCCTTGTGTCCTGAGTGTAGAAGCTCCTCCTGAGCCTCTCAGTGCCGGCCTGGTGTAACGTTTACCTTCTTCCTGACCTCAACAGAGGGAAAAGGCGGTTATCCAGGTGGCTGGGATCTTTATGTTATATCATGACACTTAACTTGAATAATAACTGCCCACATTTTACACAATCCATCATTTTGGAATGTGATATAGTCTAAAAAAATACTCACAAATTATTGTATACAGTATGCTGGTAAGCAGTAATTTAAAACCTTTTTTGAACAGTAATTCACTCTGTGAAAAAAAATACAACAGAAATTCTGTGAGACCAAAAGTGTTTCACTGTTCCTTTCATCCCCAGGAACGCTTTTCCAGCATCTAAAACAACTGAGGCATTGCACACTGATCCTGATCCAGTGTAGGTGCGCTCGTCTTTCACGCTGACGGTCAGGACCCCATGTCGAAGGGGGTTGTAATCTTTGTAGTTTACAGGACTTGTCAATTAAAATATCAGTGTTATTTTAAGAAGCCTGGCAACACATTCTGCTATTGTTATGATGTTTCTGGGCACCACTTGAGTGTATAATAACTTTGGTCTTTTACTGCTGTTTGTTGTTCTGTTGCCAGCTGCTGATTGGAATCTCTCAGTTGGACCAAGAGACATTAGGTCTCATGCAAGAAACGATAGACGATAATACGACATATATATATTTTCTCTTGTTTCCACAAATTTTCCACAAATCGTTATTATCTTGTTACAATTTAATTCTGGGATTCACCAATATTTTCTTATCTACCCTTTTCTCTTAGGTGAGTGAAAATTTCACAAGTGGTTGAGAGCACTCCAAGATAAGAGGAAAACATTTCATCTTTACAGCCCACAAATTGTTGTCCAACACCAGGTAAAAATACATTTTATGTTTAAAAAATGCATGAATATTATATAATTTTAGATAATGATTTAAAGTAATTCAGGGCCAGAGAAATACTACTATACAATTCTTCAATTCAGGGCACTTTTGAAAAAATAATATTCTATAAACTCTGTTTTGTCTGTTTCAAAAGGTTTATTAATTAGTCTGCAGCAGTGGTCTTAACATTGCTTTGATCATACTTCATGATAATTCTGATATTATGATTCTTTTTTCAAAGTTGTTCCAGCAAGATGTCATTACCATCACAAAAACAAAACACTGATTTTAATACAAAAAGACATTACAATCATTCCAGTAAATACAACACATGAAGTACATTTAAAATACATTTTAACAACATGTTCTCTCTAACTTTTTAATATATTGCCTTGTCTCAACACTGAAATATTGTGTTCTAATCAAAATATTTGAATTGGAACATATATCTTTTCAGAAAATGCAAATTTAGACTTTATAACATTACCACAATGATTGAGGTAAGACCCAAGGTAACAAAAAACTACATTTTCTATCATATCAAATGTATTGTGATGGTAATGACAGTGTGTTCTGGTAATGACAACATGTTTTGGTAATGACATAAAAATTAACACTGGTGTTTTTCGTTTTTTTTTTTTTTTTTTTATGAAAACCAAAAGATAAAGAAAATACTACATTTTAAAACAACTCTTAACCCTCCTTTAAAAGAAATCACTACCACAGCAGTTCTTGTGTAACTATCTTCCTCTGGCCAGCTGGCTCGTTTGAGACATAACAAAGGTTCAAACAATAAAAAGAATAGAGATAAAAAGAGAATTGGCATGCTCAACTCAAATGTCCTCAGAGTATGATGGGTGCCAATCCAAAAATGAGACTGAGACATATGTAGTGTGACCCGTTTTAAACAACAGTCAGGGACCTGTCGGTGATTATCAACCAGCTGATACCTTTTTTTGGTTCTTTTTTGTATCTGTCTTTTTCTCTGTCAAGATACTGCTGATATTTCTGAGGATCTTCCGATTTTGTCTCAGTACTTTTTTGACCGTTGAGCTGGTTTGGCTGGGGCCGTGTTGACAACTTCAAACAAAAAATAATGTAAATTACAGTGGGTCACTGTTTAATTATGCATCAACCATGTTCAATGGTAAATTATACTGATATATTCTAGTTATAAGAGAATAAACAGATCAGTTGTCATTACCATCACTGATTGTCATCATCATCGCAGCCACTTGTGTGATGGTAATGACACGGGATGGTAATGACAATTTTCACTTTTTGGAGCCAAAAGTTGGCTAGGTTTTAGACTTGCTAAGCTAACTGGTTAGCTAGCATACACTGCACACTGAATATATGTAAATAAAGTGAAATTCCCTATTACTGAATTAAAATATTCAAATAGTAACTTGTTTGGTAATGACGCCTAATAAACTTACTCTCAGATCAGGATGTATAAAACTTCAAATTACTCACATTTGTGGGCATCAAAAGATCAGGCTTCTGCCTCATGACTGGGAATGTTCCTCTGGTACATCTAATTTGCAACAATCTAAGTAACTGTTGTAAAAACTTTATTGCTCTCTAAAATGTTGGCTGTGATGGTAATAACAGATGTACGAGGGACAGCAATACTTACCTCTTAAATAATTGAAAATTGAACATATATAAACTGAATGAATTTGAAAAATGTCTTTTTAAGTTCTTATGATGAAATGCAAAGTAAAGTTTTAATGAATTTAACACTTTTTATTACGTTATTTTAGAGGGGATGTCAAAAAGTCTGGGTTGGGGACAAGCCCAAAACAGTGCAACTCTGGCACATTTGAATTTTCAACACACTGAAAAAGTATTAAAATGTCATCATTGAGACACAGTTATTTTTTTCATAGCTACTACAACCTAACACCAACAAACACAATAATTGTTTTATAATAAATAATTGTTTCTAAAAAATATCACAACTATTTGATAAGTTATCATTTACATTACAAATTAAGTTTTTTGCAAATGAACCATATGAGAACATACAAGTGCAGCTGAACCTATTAGTTAATTATTTAGAAAATTAATTGCCAATGTATCTACATAAAGTAATATCACCATGCAATCTGTATATGCATCTAAAGCTTCTGCATACATTCCCTGGTATTCCACTAAAAGCTATGTATGTTGCTTGCACATTTTTATAAAGTTAGTTATGTTTACTTGATTCATGATTATAAATACCCACATTTTACTCCCTTACTGATTATTGTGTGTTATAGTGTAAAAAAATACTCGCAGATGAGAAATGAAAGAAGAAGAAGAAGAAAGCTCCGATACTGCTTTTTTGTCAGATTTCACAAGCCAAAAAGATTTGGAACGTCTGGTTTAATATTTAACAATTTCATCAGTTTATCATGTTTTTAATGTAAAGTATTAGTAACTCTAGCTGTCACATACAATTTTTACACAATCTCAAATATTATCATGAAATATTTGTGGAAAAATCTTTTTTGTGTTTCCAAAGGTGTGGCTGCATTAGACAGACACAAACAAATACAAATGATTATTTTTTTTTTGTTTATTGTTTACAAGAAAAACTAACAAAACTAAATTCTTGACAGTTTCAATGTGTCAGTTCTCAACATTGTCGGTATCAAAGTCAACAAATAACAGAGCATGTGTTCAAAACTGAACAAAAAATAAATAAACCATCACATCATCAAATTACACTGAACAAAAATATAAACGCAGCTCTTTTGTTTTTGCTCCCATTTTTCATGAGCTGAACTCAAAGATCTAAAACATTTTTTTATATACACAAAAGACCATTTCTCTCAAATATTGTTCACAAATCTGTCTAAATCTGTGTTAGTGAGCACTTCTCCTTTGCTCAGATAATCCATCCCACCTCACAGGTGTGGCATATCAAGATGCTGATTAGACAGCATGAATATTGCACAGGTGTGCCTTAGGCTGGCCACAATAAAAGGCCACTCTGAAATGTGCAGTTTTGCTTTATCGGGGGGGTCTGGGGGGGTCAGAAAACCAGTCAGTATCTGATGTGACCACCATTTGCCTCACGCAGTGCAACACATCTCCTTCGCATAGAGTTGATCAGGTTGTTGATTGTGGCCTGTGGAATGTTGGTCCACTCCTCTTCAATGGCTGTGCCAAGTTGCTGGATACTGGCAGGAACTGGAACACGCTGTCGTATACGCCGATCCAGAGCATCCAAAACATGCTCAGTGGGTGACATGTCCGGTGAGTATGCTGGCCATGCAAGAACTGGGATGTTTTCAGCTTCCAGGAATTGTGCACAGATCCTTGCAACATGGGGCCGTGCATTATCATGCTGCAACATGAGGTGATGGTCGTGGATGAATGGCACAACAATGGGCCTCAGGATCTCGTCACGGTATCTCTGTGCATTCAAAATGCCATCAATAAAATGCACCTGTGTTCGTTGTCCATAACATACGCCTGCCCATACCATAACCCCACCACCACCATGGGCCACTCGATCCACAACGTTGACATCAGCAAACCGCTCACCAACACGCTGTCTGCCATCTGCCCTGAACAGTGAAAACCGGGATTCATCCGTGAAGAGAACACCTCTCCAACGTGCCAGACACCATCGAATGTGAGCATTTGCCCACTCAGGTCGGTTACGACGATGAACTGCAGTCAGGTCGAGACCTCGATGAGGACAAAGAGCATGCAGATGAGCTACCCTGAGACGGTTTCTGATAGTTTGTGCAGAAATTCTTTGGTTATGCAAACCGATTGTTGCAGCAGCTGTCCGGGTGGCTGGTCTCAGATGATCTTGGAGGTGAACATGCTGGATGTGGAGCTTCTGGGCTGGTGTGGTTACACGTGGTCTGCGGTTGTGAGGCCGGTTGGATGTACTGCCAAATTGTCTGAAACGCCTTTGGAGATGGCTTATGGTAGAGAAATGAACATTCAATTCACGGGCAACAGCTCTGGTGGACATTCCTGCAGTCAGCATGCCAATTGCACGCTCCCTCAAAACTTGCGACATCTGTGGCATCGTGCTGTGTGATAAAACTGCACATTTCAGAGTGGCCTTTTATTGTGGCCAGCCTAAGGCACACCTGTGCAATAATCATGCTGTCTAATCAGCATCTTGATATGCCACACCTGTGAGGTGGGATGGATTATCTGGGCAAAGGAGAAGTGCTCACTAACACAGATTTAGACAGATTTGTGAACAATATTTGAGAGAAATGGTCTTTTGTGTATATAAAAAAAAATGTTTTAGATCTTTGAGTTCAGCTCATGAAAAATGGGAGCAAAAACAAAAGAGTTGCGTTTATATTTTTGTTCAGTGTAAAATGGGGAATGTTTATGGGATGGAACCTTAAAAATAGCCAGATGATGCCAGTTTTTTAATAAGCTAATCCTGTCCCTCATCAGGCTAGCCTCTAATAACCTCAGATACAGAGCAGAGCAGAGAGAGTTTGTGTTTTTGGTTGACAAGCATCTCTGTGGCATTAGTTATTAGCTGGGATTCCAATACATTATTGATAGGATCTCAAAGTCAGACAGGTTGCTAACAATAAACCTCAAATTAGCACAAGCCCTAACTGAACATTGACACCAACATTGGAGGAGGGGTAGACTAAAGATGTACTACTGTGCACAGCAGACTATTAGTAGCCAAGTCCGGAATGAACTAGAAAAATACATGACGTAAAGAACAGTTGATAAACATTTTCATTGTAGCTGCTACAGCATAGACTGTATAAAAGCGAGAGTCTACAGCAATACAAGCCGTCATCCAGCTAGCCATACAAGCTAGTGCTAGCTAGTGCCAGATCTTACTCAGGTAAAGTACGACTGAAACGTAATGATCTCACACAATAAATTGCATACAACTTATGCCTGGTTCACACTACATGACATCAGCCCAGTTCTAGCCCGACGCAGCGACGTATGGTGTCGGCACAGACTGTGAAGGACAATGAGTGTCGTACGCGATAATTGTTTCATCTTGTGTAGTGTGTCATAGTAGATGACAACCGACGCCACGTCTGGGACGCCTCATGACGTCCCAACTGCAAGTCTAGCATGTTTGATTTTCTTCTTGTCGTTCACAACTTCTCCCGTCACAGCCGTCACTTTGACCAATAGGAACACAGAGCGATCTGCTTCTGTGGAAAACTGTACGACAACAACACCCCAGCCTTTATGATATTTCCTTTAGTGACGTTATCACAACAGAGTAAAAAGGGAAAAATGATGGCGTCAAACAGCAGAGGCACTTTAGCAACCCGGTGAATACTGCGATTAGCATCAAGCTAGCAAGCAGTGTTATTTCTTCGTAATGGAGATGCACATAAAGTGACAAAATTTAAAAATAGTGGCAGGACTTTTGCTTAACACAACTGTAGAGGCTACCAGCTTCATGTCAAACAGACTACATTACTACGGCCCGTTATTTATTCCCTCTGTAATTTATATTTGTACTTTTTACCCGCTCCTGTTTGCCTTGATAAAGTTAATGCCTCGCACCGTCATTTCAAACTCAACACTTCCTGTATCTGTTTCAAATTAAAAGCCCATCATAACTTTGATTGAGAGAATCCCTTTGGTTTCTAAATAGGCATCTTGATATGCCACACCTGTGAGGTGGGATGGATTATCTGGGCAAAGGAGAAGTGCTCACTAACACAGATTTAGACAGATTTGTGAACAATATTTGAGAGAAATGGTCTTTTGTGTATATAAAAAAATGTTTTAGATCTTTGAGTTCAGCTCATGAAAAATGGGAGCAAAAACAAAAGAGTTGCGTTTATATTTTTGTTCAGTGTAATATTTAGTAGTCCTGCCATTAGCACGCAGTAGAGCTCTAATCCTGGCTGGCATGTTCCACACAAGCCTTTCACACTGTTGAGGCATCATCTTTTCCCATTCCTCTTGAATTACTGCTTTTAATTCTTCTAAATTCTTTGGTTGACGCTTTGAAACAGACCTTTTGATAATCCACCACAGATTTTCAATGGGGCTCATGATAGAGCTGGCCACTCTAAGACCTGGATACTGTGCTCCTGCAGCCAAGTTCTACTGGCCCTGGATGTGTGGCAAGGGCCATTATCTTGTTGAAACATCCAGTTTTGACCTCGACGGAACAGTGCATGTGCAGAAGGGAGCATGTGGGTTTGGAGAATGGCACAACACTTGGCAGAGTTCAATGTGCCATCACAGACAGTGAGATGACCCACACCAGCAGCACTCATGCATCCCCAAACCATGATACTGCCTCCACCATGCTTGACAGTGGGTACTGTACATGCTGGAGATAATGCTTGGCCTGGCCTTGTGCGTACCCTCACATTAGCAGGAGGAAGATAAAGCTGGAAACTGGACTAATCTGACCACAGAACCTTCTTCCACTTCCTGGCTGTCCAGTTCTTATGTGCTTGGGCCCAGCGACGCCGGGCTAACCTTAAGCCATGATCTAAGGCCCCCTTTACACCTTGCATTAGCATGCGTTTTTTGCGATGGGATTGCAATCGGATAGCGCTTGACCACATACATTTATACCTGGTATTAATATGCGTCTCTGGTGTCCCATCCAGATCCGTTTGCTATCAGATAACGCTCCATCCCGCCGACGTTACATCCCAGTGGCACACTACAGCCTCATATCATGTGCAGCACAACAACAAGATGTTAACCACCCATGAAGTTGCGTTCTTGTATGGGCGCTTTTGTCAGACCAAATGGAGAGCAGACACTTCGTCTCACCGTTGCTCCGTCCTCGGCGTTTCTTTACCGTGGTGAAGATAGTTTGATGTTGGATATTCAACAGATATTCACATATTCTTTTTGGGTTCAACACTGATTTCCACCTCCATATCATAGGCAGAAAACAATGAGCAACACAGGGTAGGGCTATTAACCCCCTGCCCACACACACACACACACACACACACACACACACACACACACACACACACACACACACACACACACACAAACACTCACAAAAGCACACTTTTTATTTTATAAGAATTTTTTAAACAAACTTCAACAAACCATTTTATATTTGTGTGTGGTGTCTGGGTCCAGTTATGTGAAAGCTATTGGGTTAATAGCCCTACCCTGTGTTGCTCATTGTTTTCTGCCTATGACATGGAGGTGGAAATCAGTGTTGAACCCAAAATGAAAATGTGAATATCTGTGAATATCCAACGTCAAACTATCTTCACCACGGTGTTTTCTTTTTCTCTGCAGTCACTACCTGGTGAGTGTTGTTGTTATCTTCTTCCTCCTTCTTCCTGTGTCCAGCTGGCGCACCTCACTTAGTTGTTTTCATCCACGGAGTTGTTGCATGTGGATTGGAGACGCATTTGCATTTACACTTGTGTTGGATGTGGTCACGATGCGTCCCTGACCACCTTCAGAAGTGGTCTGGCTGATGGGATAACAATACGTCCTCAGTACGTTTCGAGTGTATTTACACCTGTACTTTCATGTGGTCACGAGCAATCGGATTGCTATCTGATCGCAAAAATGTTGATGCAAGGTGTAAAGGGGGCCTAAAAGTATGGATCAGGATGCGGTCATTTCTTGCTGAAGAAACCCTTGAACGCCCAGATCTTGGTTTGTCTTCCAAGCTGTTGGTTCGTCTGTATTTCTGCAGAGTGTATCCAGCTTCTGAAGGACTGCATCTGCACTTCCTGGCTATCTGGCGGCAGCTGTACACTTCCTGGCTGAGAATCTGTATCTTCAGGCGTGTTTCCTGAGTTAGGTTCCTTGTTTTAGCCGTTTTTGTCTCTGAAGAAGTTTCAGATGTGCTGGCTTTATATAGACACCAAGCACAGCAACAAAAATTGTGTCTTTTAATAAAAGGCACGACCTTCATTAATGGATCACTGGTACCAAAATGACCCAATACTCAAAATTTCTCATGTATTTTTATGGAACCAATCAATTTTAAGTCTTAAATGGCTTTTTTAGGATTTGTTTAGTAATTTGGCTGTGACTGTACTAAGAGAAATTGCACTTGAAGACCTGAGAGTGATTCTTAATGCAATATTTCACAAATGCAGGGCGTGTCTGAAAACTTTTTTCCACCACTGTAGAAGCATGTTTATTTCTCTTAAAAAGTTGGACATTGGACTTCCGTTTCCGGTATGCCCGAAGCAGACGCTTGATTTCAGTCTCCCGTCCGACCCATGAACAAAAGTTCCCGAAACAAAGGCAAACTTAACAGAAGAATGCGCGACTGAGTGTTAAACAGTACTCCAACATGAGCGCCAGCCAGAAACAAAACAAGAAGGACACTAGAAGTGGGAAACATGACGAAGTTAGGTCTAATCAGAAACAGCTAACGCTGGAGGCTAGCATGGCTAGCGGTGACAACAACGGGGAATCAGAACTTCTTGCAGAGTTAAAGAAACTTAGACAAGAGAACGGCGACGCTTTTCGAGAGACCAAACAGTCGCTTAATAGACTTGAAACATCAGTGGGTGAAATAAAACAGCAAATGGAGAAGTTAGACGAAAGAATAACCACGGTGGAGAACAGAGTGAGCACCGCCGAAGACAGGGGTATACGTCAGGAGAGGGCGCTCGGCTACTTGTTGAAGAGAGAGGCAAAGCTCACAGCCAAACAGGAAGATTTGGAGAACAGACTACGGCGCAATAACATCAGGGTCTATGGAATTCCCGAAGATGCAGAAGGGAAAGAAATGGTGCCATTCTTAGTGGAGTTCCTCAAGACAACACTGGAGTTTCAGGAAGACATGGAAATTAAATTGGAACGAGCACACAGAGCTATTGCGCCAAAGCCGAAGACGGCAGCTCCACCAAGGTCCATAATAGTAAGATTTCTGGACTTCAGTGTGAAGCAAGCGGTGTTGCAGCAAGCCTGGAAGCAACGAGACATCACATTCCAGGGCCAGAAAATATATTTTGATCAGGACTATTCGCCGGAGGTGCAAAGAAAGAGGAAACAAGTACGGGAGGTGATTAAAAAGCTGAAAGAAAAAAACATCAAAGCTCAATCTCCGTACCCGGCCCAGCTCAGAGTTTTTCTGGACACAGGTGTGAAAGTATTTCCCTCCCTACTGGAAGCACAGCCGTTTCTGAAGGAGCTTGGGATCGCAGCTGATATGGAGGAGAGAGATGTCCTGGAGAGAGAGCTGACCCAAGACACCTGGATGACGCAGGACAACCGGAGAAGGAAGAGACAGCTACTGTCCCCCACGGAAATCAGAGCCATTATTGACAGAGCAGACACATACATATAAGGGACGTGAGTGCTGAGTACAATCAGTCCTGCTGAATACAAGTCAACCCATATGCATATCAGACAATCTTCTGTGAAGGGACAATGCAATTTAATGTACATGAGAGTTTCGGGTTAACACACTACAACACGATAATGAATACCACTGGGTCGTGGGGGGAGGGGGGAATAAAAAGAGAAATTCAGGTATGCTGATAAGTGGGCATTCAAGGCAACATAACCCCCAAATTTGGGTGATTGTTGCAACTGCACTTTGTGTTTTCTACCCAGAGAGCTCTATCTCTCTGCTCATTTTAGATCGAGAGTGGACTGCCCATAAAATGTATACTTACAATAAGTTACACGGTGTTTCTTGGTTTATGGAAGCAGACCACTGGCTGGCTGGAAGTTTTAAAATGTTTACAATTTATGGTTTATTTGTTATATATGTTCTATTGTTACTGGCAAACACAAGTTTTGAAAGTAGTAAGTTCCTGGATTGTAATCTGAATTTTATTTTGGACAATTTCCGAGGTACAGTGATTACTGGGAGATTTCATAGCACAGGAAAAACTAAGGACAGAAAGAGAAAAATATGTTAAACATAATTACTTATAATGTAAATGGGGTTAACCACCCTATAAAAAGGAAAAAAGTATTTTCCCAACTAAAAAGACTGAATTGCTCTATAGCACTACTCCAAGAGACTCATTTGGATGATAGGGAACACCAAAAATTGAAAAGAGAATGGGTGGGCCAAATTTTCAGTGCATCATATGAAAACAAGAAAAAAAGAGGAGTGGCCATCTTGTGCCACAAATCGATTGGCCTTATACCAGATAAAATATATGCAGATAAAGAGGGACGTCATGTAATGGTGGTGGGCACAATTGGGGGTTTACACATAACTATTATGAATCTTTATGCACCGAATGAAGATAACCCGACCTTTTTCAGAGAAATCGCTTCACTCTTGGCTGAACATTCGAAAGGAATGATTATAGTGGGAGGGGATTTTAACTGCGTAATGAATCAAAAAATTGATAAATGCCCATTTGAATCAAGGGCTCAAACATCAAAATCCAAGTCACTAAATAATATGACAGTAGAACTAGGGCTTGTAGATATATGGCGCTTGAAGCACCCAAAAGAGAGAGATTACACGCATTTTTCAGGAGTACATGAGAGCTACTCCAGAATAGACTTTTTCTGCTTATCAAAACAAGATGCTTATAAAGCGGTTGAATGCCATATTATACCTGCAACTATTTCAGACCATGGACCTGTCATCCTATCTTTGAGGTTAAGTCAGGAGAAACCTACCAAACATTGGAGGCTAAATGTGTCCCTGCTAAATAACCCGGAGATAGTGCAGAATATAAAAGAGGAACTGAAAAATTTTCTTGGAGACAACGACAATGGTGAGGTGTCCGTATCGACATTGTGGGATACTGCAAAAGCAGTGCTAAGAGGGAAAATAATTGCCCTCTCTTCTAAACTGAAAAAAGAACGTGAGAAAATACAATTTGAACTGGAAGAGAGCATAAAAAGCCTGGAACAACAGCACAAACGAACTAAAGATGAATCTGCTTTGAAAGCTCTTAACCAAAACAAACAGAAGCTTAATGAATTACTAACACATAAAGCAGAGGGTGCTCTGCGATTTTCCAATCAGAAGTACTACGAGCTGGGAAACCGAGCTAGTAGATTACTAGCCTTCCAACTACGCAAGGCACAGGCGAGTCGTGTGGTTCATAAGGTTGTGTGTCCCTCCTCTAAAATACAGCTATCTCACCCCAAAGACATAGCAGAGGCCTTTGCAGTGTACTATAAGAAACTGTATGACTCACCTGAAACAGAAAATAATGTAGAAATGATTAGAAACTTCCTAAGTCCACTCAAATTAACAAAATTAGATGAAAATGATGCCAAAGCGATGGCTGAGCCAATCACACAAAATGAAATTAAAGAAGTTATAAAGAACCTAAAAAATAATAAATCACCAGGGACGGATGGGTACCCGGGGGAGTTTTACAAATGTTTTCAAGTAGAACTCACACCACTATTACAAAGAGTTTTTAATTATGCTTTAAACAAAAAGGACCCTCCGAAGACTTGGTCAGAGGCAATTATCTCTGTAATATATAAAGAAGGAAAAGACCCAACAGAGTGTGCCTCATATAGACCAATTAGTCTACTCTGTAATGACATGAAAATATTAAGTTCAATAATGGCCAAAAGAATTCAGAAACACATTAACAAAATAATCAAACCAGACCAAACAGGCTTTATACCAGGAAGGCAAGCATCGAATAATATTAGGCGTACCTTGAATATTATTTCAACAGCAAAGACTAGGAATCAATCTTCCATGCTTCTTAGCATTGATGCGGAGAAAGCATTTGATCGGGTCAACTGGAGATATTTGGAACATACTCTGATAAAAATGGGCTTTCATTTGGACTTTATTAGTTGGATTAAAGTACTATACATGAATCCAAACTCTAGAGTGAGGGTCAATGGACACACCTCAGAACAATTTGAACTCAAAAGAGGGACCAGACAAGGGTGTCCGTTATCACCTCTATTATTTGCAATTAATATAGAACCCCTAGCAGAAATGATAAGAGAAGATCCTTTGATCCATGGGATATCTAGTAGAGGAGGGACACACAAAATATCAATGTATGCGGACGACATAATATTATATATAAATGACCCTCTGATTTCCATCCCAACGTTGCTCAAGTGCCTGAGAGACTTTGGATCAGTATCAGGCTATAAGGTTAATGAGTCCAAGTCTGAGGCAATGATGATGGTTGGGGAATGGCCATCAGAACTGGAAAAAATAGTATCCTTTAGATGGTCAGCTGAGGGATTTAGATATTTGGGAGTTAAGATTACCCCAGATACTTCACAATTGTACAATGCAAACTATGGGAAATTAATTACTCAAATAAGAGCAGATTTAGAAAGATGGACAATACTACCGTTGTCCCTGTTTGGCAGGATTGAAACAATCAAGATGAATATCCTCCCCAGGCTGCTTTATCTCTTCCAGTCTCTTCCGGTGTGGATTTCATCCTCTGTATTCAAAATGTTAGACAGACTAATTTCCACATTTATTTGGCAAAAAAGAAAACCCAGAATTAGATTGAAACAACTGACTTGGTCCAAAAGGCTGGGGGGCCTTGATTTGCCGAACTTGAAACTGTACTTTTGGGCGGCACAACTTAAAGCAATGGTGGAGTGGTTACTGCAAAATGAAGAAACAAACTGGCTTGAGTTAGAAAAAGATTCATGTGCAACAGTGCCTCTTGAGGCACTTCCTTTTTTGGATAAGAAAAGTCAAAGAAAATTTAAAATTAGAAATGACTGGATTAGATGCACCCAAAGAGTTTGGAATGTGATAAGGAAAAAGTTTGGAATGCCCCAGGAGATTTCAAGGGTAATGAAAATTTCTGGGCTAGTGAATTTTAAACCAAACAACCTAGATGTTGGGTTTAAAGAATGGGGGAAAAAGGGGCTTATAATGATACACCAGATGTTTGATGGGGAAGTCTTACGGTCCTTTCAACAACTACAAGATAGATTTGGTTTGACAAATAAAGACTTTCACAGGTATTTGCAACTGAGAAGTTATTTGATGTCACACAAAGAATGGAGTTTACTGAAGAAACAACCCACACCTATAGAAGACTTGTTCATAAATATTATAAAAGAAAAGACAAGTATTAAGGTTGTTTCACAAATTTACAAATGTTTAAAGTTGTTGATGTCGGGGAGTACTCTTGATATAAAAGGGAAGTGGGAGTTGGAAATGAATGTCATTATTGATGACACATGCTGGGAAGATGTGTGTGAGGAGGGACATAAAATAACCAGTAGTCCAATGTGGAAAGAATATAATTGGAAACTAAAGATGAGATATTTTCGAACTCCCACAATAACTTCCAAATTCGATAGTAGTAAAACAAATTTGTGCTGGAGGGAATGCCACCAGATAGGAGACCACACACACATATTTTGGGACTGCCCAAAGTTGGGAAATTATTGGGAAGGGATACGGAAAGAATTATTCTCTATATTGAACATTGATTTACCTCTGACCCCACAGTTTTATATCATTGGAGTGCTCCCCAAGGGGAGTTGGGAGAAAAAGAAATTGTATTTATTACATGTTCTAATACTAATAGCCAGGAAGATGATAACTCTCTTATGGCTAAAACCACTTCCTCCTACTGTACTTCAATGGCAAGAAAGAGTGAAGAAGGTATATTTAATGGAGAAGATAACTGCACACCTTCATCTTAAGATGGACATTTTCAGAATAAGATGGGCTCCCATAAGTGAATATTTAAATCTGCCAATGTGAAACATTGTTAAACTGTGCTATCTCAGGTGAACTGTCCATGTGATTTATGTGGTTTATGCAGAGATTTATCAGAGACAATCCAGGGGATTTGAGTGGTTTGCCGAACTGTTAACGGTTCAGTTATTATGTTATTAGTATATTTCTTGAACTGCTTTGTTTCTTCATGTGTATGTGGCAAAGGAAGATCTGATGTGATTTGAAATGTGTGTACAAATACATGTGAAGACTAATAAATACTTGGTTCAAAAAAAAAAGTTGGACATTTTAACATGGAGGCTGACTTAGTTCTGAAGACGGCTTCACGTTGCCATTAGAGAAATTGTAGTTTTGGGCACTTCCGTGTTTGGCTTCATTTTTCAGCCCCAAAGATTGCAACTTGTTGCAGACAGAGACCAAAGCAGCCCTCTCATTTTTGTCAACTAACTGTAAATTCTGCTGAAATTACAAATGCAACTGGCAAATTTTAACTGGAGGTCTGATAAAAGTCATGCTGGCTCATTACTGTCTTTTTACAAAGAATAATCTTCCAAAAAGAAACAAATGAATGAAATACAATCTGATGTCCTGCTCTGTTTTCTAGACTAAGCAAATGTAACTCCATGCTACTGTTGCTGCCTACGTCACATCTGAAACATCAAGGAAGGTCAGACTCCAGACACTCAACCCCCACAGTCATGGTTTCTTTCACATATCAGTTATCAGATGACATGTAAAGGTAAATGATTCATGGGCTTATTTTGGCTGGTAAATATCCTAACAATGATCAGAAAGATAACTGAGGTCTTAAAATACAATTACTGTATCATAAACAGCTACAGTATGTTTTTTAAGGCATTTTCTTCTTTTTGTATTTTAGGAGTTTTGGAGATAATAAGCAGCATTTTGAACCCCCGGCAGCTCTTTGATCCCGAACCAGACAACTTGACTGAGAACAGCAAACACATGCTTTAAGGTATTTCGTCACCAGCAGTTTTTTGTTATTTATTATTTCAGTATTTTTACTAGACTGGTTTACTGTTGCAGTCTAATGATGTGCCAAATGTCCCCTTTTATGGGAATGCACATATAACTTGAAAAATCCTAGGTCAAAAAACAAACTTTTAAACATCATTGTGGTACCCATTATTTCACAGTGGGGTTTTAGGTTTTGTAAAGCCAGCTGAGGCAAAGAAAGGCTGACTTTGTCGAACTTACTCTACAGTTCTCCTCTCAGAGCAGATGTTGCACGATTCTAAACTACCAGTAATGACAACAAAGTGATGCCCTAAAACTGGGTTGAAATATGTGTGTTATTTATTTTTCATGTTCAAATATTGCAGGTTCAGACCAGAGAGAGCACTTCACAACAACAGACGCAAGACCCCCCAGAAAGATGGATGATCTGCTCTGACCACAAAGAGTCATTAGAAGAACTTCTCCAGAGGGCTGCCCGGTACCAACTGATTTTCACTGTACATATATTTTTTTCTCTTGACCATAATGACATCTAGAACTAGGTCATCAAATACTGCTGAAGAAACAGACTCAACCAGTGGAACAGGGCATCCAGAGAATATAAAACCACTTAATGATGATGAAGAAGAAACATGCACACTGGTTACACCCCAGACAGAAGCAGAGTCAACCAGTGGAACAGAGAAGCAACAGCACATTAAACGTCTTGCTGATACTGTTAAAGACAAAAGCGAACAGCTGAAACTCCAGACAGGGTCTCTGCCTGTTTATAAAATTTCCCTAGAAGAAGAAAAAATCAATGTCAATGGGTGCAAATATTTCCATTTCGGGAAAGAGTCAAACAAACCCAATCGTACCATTATGGTTCTCGGAGCCACTGGTGCTGGAAAGACAACTCTCATCAACGGGATGATCAATTACATTCTGGGTGTTGAATGGAAGGATTCATATCGGTTTAAGTTAGCTGATGAGGGTCAGTCAAAATCACAAGCTCACAGCCAGACTTCTGAAGTCACTGCGTACAAACTCAACCACCAGGAGGGGTTTAAAATAGAGCACTCACTGACCATTGTTGACACTCCAGGGTTTGGAGATACAAGAGGCATAGACAGAGACAAAGAGATCACAGAGCAGCTCCGTAATCTCTTCACTGCTGAGCTTGGGGTCAGTGAAATTGATGCTGTGTGTTTCGTAGCTCAGGCTGCTTTAGCACGACTCACACCAACACAGAAATATGTGTTTGACTCTGTGCTCTCAATCTTTGGCAAAGATATTGCAGAAAACATCAGAGTTCTGGTGACGTTTGCAGACGGCAAGACACCACCAGTTCTTGAGGCAATCAAGGCCTCCGGTGCCCCATATCCTGTAACAAAAGAGGGGCGGCCACTTCACTTCAAATTCAATAATTCGGCATTGTTTACAGACAACAAATCATCTGCAGCAGACAGCATGAGTGAGGATGATGAAGATGAAAGCTTCGATAAGATGTTTTGGGGCATGGGGACAAAAAGCATGAAGAGGTTCTTTGCTGCTTTAAATGTCATGGACACCAAAAGCTTGACACTGACAAAAGAGGTCCTCAGAGAAAGACAGACGCTCGAGAATTCAGTTGAAAATTTGCAGAAGCAGGTTAAAGTTGGGTTAGCCAAGCTAGAGGAGATGAAAGAGACAACTGACAAACTGAAAGACCATGAGGCAGAGATCAACAGAAATAAGAACTTTGAGTTTGAAATCACTGTTACAAGGCCTTTTCCAGTAGACATTTCTGATACTGGTTATTACATCACCAACTGTCAGCAGTGTCATTTCACCTGTCACTATCCCTGTCCAATACCCAAGGATGCAGATAAAAAAAAGTGTGCTGCAATGGGACTATTTGGAAAATGTAGGGAGTGTCCAGGAAAATGTCACTGGAAGTTACATTTTAATCAAAAGTACAGATGGGAGTATAAGGAAGTTAAAGAAGAAAAAACAGTGAAAGAACTGGAAAAAAAGTACCTAAAAGCCACAGGGGCAAAGGCAACTGTTCAGGCATTGATTGAAAAACTGAAAGCTGAATATGATGATGTGCAGGCCGAGGTGGTGAAATTTATGGAGAGGTCTGCTCAGTGTCTAAACAGACTCAAAGAGATAGCACTGAGGCCAAACCCTCTCTCCACTCCAAAGTTCATTGACATGCTTATTGAGGGAGAGATATCTGAGGCCAAGCCAGGCTGGATGCAACGAGTTCAGGCCCTGATGGCCATGAGAAAGAAAGCTGAGCTCATGGCTAAACTAGAAAGAGGAGAGAGACCCTTGTAGAGGTGAAAGTGATCATAAATGTTTTGTAAAAACTAAAGCAAAATCTAGACCATAACAAAACCTCAAACAAAAACAACAAAAAAAAAAACAGCAAGACAAAGAGGATCTCCATTCTGACACAAAGAACCAAAGAGGACAGAGTCTCCGTACTGAGAGACTCAGACGTAAATGATTTTGACCAAGAAAAGCACAAATGTGCCTGAGATAAAGAGGGAGACTTCTTACAGTTTTCTTTTGTATAAATGTATTTCTGCAGGACTTATTTCCATGTGCTGTTCACCAAAAAGGAAAATACAGATTTACCTATTAAGGGTACATGAAATAAAATAAAAAATAAAAAATAAAATAAACTACAGTATAACTATAACTATAACTGAGCCCAGTGTGTATAGACTTTTAAGTGTTGATATCAGCTTGTTGCTAAGTCTTTCTGCTTTTCAATTATTTGCTACTATTGGATCTTGTGGCCTTTATATTGCTGTGCACAGAATTGTGTGTGACTGTTCTGCAGTGATAAGATGACTCATACAGAATGTTGGAGACATTATTAAATGATAACAATAAAACATATCTGATATAAATACAGACTAAAGTGTTCTCTGTTACCTTTGGTGTTTTATTGAGCACTTTTGGCCTCTGCAGCTAACTTCTCTTTCAGGAGCTTTCAAATCATCAAACATGATCTTTTATGGCAGAAACATATTTTGAGCTCTAATGAAGACCCAACAGTATATTAGTTCAATCAACTTAAAACAACTCTTTAACAGTTCAATACTGGAAATATCAAAGACATATATAAACCATATGAACAACATCTAAAATTCAAAATACATGTATCCAAGAACATGGAGGTTAAACTTGACTGTTAACTGCCATTCTTGCTAAATTCACCTAAAATTTCTATCCAAGGCAGCTCAAAGTGAACTGAGAGCTGCTCCTCCATTTTTACTACATGTATTTTTTTCCTTCCTCTGAATATTGTATTGAAAGCAGATGCTGCAGATGACCTGAACTGGGAGGCGTGAGCAGGAAGACACAAGGGGACCATAAAATGAAGCTCTGGGCAGTCCAAATCCAAAGTTGATAACAACATCACAGAAAATAAACATTTGACACATTTTTCTATGGTTTTGTTCAGGCACTTTTCAAAAACAGAGGGTAAAACAATGAAGTGAATGTGTGAATATGAGTGATGAACCATCAACACACACAGAAATGTCTATTGAGGAGCTGACTGTCAGAGGTTAGAGTAAGTCACACGTGCACGTCACAAGCAAGTCTCAAGTCATAACTTTCAAGTCTCAAGCAAGTCCCAAATCACTGTGGTGAAAATGAAACAAGTCGAGTCGAGTCCCTGCTATAAGCCAAGCAAGTCGAGTCAGGTCACTGCTCAGATCAAGCAAGTCACAAGTCAAGTCATGCTCACATACTAGATAATATAACATAAGCTGCACCCTGTAGTGGAATGTAACTAAATACATTTCCTCAGGTACTGTAGGTACAAATCTGAGTCCTCTCTTCTCATGCCACCGTCTGCCTCTACCTCACTACATTTATCTGACAGCTTCAGTTACTCACTACTTTACAAGTGAAAAAGTACAGCTGGAACTATGAGTCAACTATTGAATTGACAGAAAATAAATGTGCCATTATTTTGTCATCATTTATCATCTAAGTGTCGTTTTTAATGCAGAAACATTTCATTTATCAGGGTTAATGTTATGGTTTGGGTTTTTGATGCATGTTTTCTGGCTGCTCTCGTGTGGTTTCTTTTGGTTTTCCTGTTCTTCCAGGACCTGCTGGGCTGGTGTGTGGAGGAGGCGGGGCTAACCCATTTTTCCACCAGGGGTGGTGAGGCACACCTGGCTTCCATTTCCTATCATCAACCTCACTATAGGGCAGGCTTTGACTTCACCTGCTGTGCCACATAATTCCGTCACATTCGGTAGTGCTACTCTTAATCCCCTCCTGAGTACTAGCGTCTTTTCTTCTTGTTGACCAGCTCCACTGACTCGTGTTTTTTGTTGTTTGCAGTTTGGTGCCTCACCGCCCTTTGTTCTTGGGAGTCCTCTCCTCCTGCCACCACCGGAGAGCCCACATCTCAGTGCAGCCGTTTTTGTGTTGCGTTTTTTGGAATAAATAATTGTGAACTCTGCTCCGCCTGTCTCCTGCTACTTGGGTCAGTTTGGTTTCCCTGCCAGCCCTTAACAGTTCAAGTGGATTGTGAGCATCTGAATGCTTTATTTTAAAACTGACAAGAAGCAAAACTCTTGATGTTCCTTGAAACTATTCATTATGGTCATCACTACATGCTGATGCTCTGTTGAGGTGTATAAATCTACTTTTAGAAAGGTTTAATGTACCCTATGACCTTCCATAAAAAGTGTTTTACATGACTCCATTTGTATTTCATTTTTATTTTGGTAACATGCAGCACCTTTGGTCTCTGGCTGCAAAGCTACTGTGGCCTGGTGTCAAAACCTGTTTCATAAGTCTTTGTGACCTTTGACCTTTGAGAAGAGAAAAGTTGCTAATTTCTTTTTTGTAACAAAGACAAAGAAATAGGTTTGTACTGATGTAGAACAGTCGTGTTGACCACAGTTCTGCTGCAGGCCAATAAGTATGTGCTCTATCAGCACCAGCTGATCAGATAATGTGTTAAAGAACCTTGAGCTCAGACTATTATTTATACAAGCAGGGGATTTTAATACAAAGTGGTATCCACTTTATGTGAATGCATGAATGGCTCAGACCTGCAGCACTGGATTTGAAATGAACCGTAATGAACTGGAGCTTCTGTGAAACAACATGACCCTCATCCATTTAACATGAACAACAGTCCTTCTGAGCTCAGTTTGGTCAAAGTAATGCAGTAAGTAACTTTATACTCTACACAGAGAGTATTATATATATACATACACACACACACACATATATATATATATATATATATATATATTTATTTTTTTTTTTTTTTTTTCTGTTGAAAAATCTTGGTTTCTGACATTCATGTGGATGCCACCTGACATGCTCCACCCACTTAAAAACTTGTGCAAACCAAGCACCCCCCATTATGGCAACAGCACTCCCCAGTAGCTGTGCCCCCCCCCCCCCCCCCCCCCCCCAGCAGGACAATGCACCATGCCACACCACAATAACTGCTCAGGAATGACCCGAGGAACGGGACAAAGACCTCAAGGCATCAACCTGGCCTCCAAATTCCCCAGATCCCAACCTGATCAAACATCTGTGGGACATGCTGGTACCCCACCTCACAACCCACAGGATTTGAGTAGGATATCCTCAAATCTGCGAAGGTAGCTCCAACACCGATGCCTAAAACAATCAATCCATCATGAAATAGTTGTGGATTAATTATGTGTCTAACTTATTGATTTATTGACTAATCACTGCAGCTGTAGAATTCCTATAATGAGCTATAAGAAGTTTTAAACATATACTGCACAGTTGTCTCTTGCTAATTAGCTCAGTGAGATAGAGCATAGTCTCTTGTGCCAGAAATTGTGAGTTCAAGCCTCAACTGATGTAAAATGCACATTAGAATGCCACCTTTTTTTCATCTTCCTACACTCTGCTTGTTGCTCAGAACTGCCCGGGCCCGACCATTGCTGCGCAGCAGCTATAATTAAATGGTGGGATCTCAGTTTTTTAAAGCCACTGACTTCACTATGCAGAAAAACAGTATGGCGCTCACTTCCTGTTCACACATTCCTGTACTACAGCCAAACAGTGCACTAAAGTATGTTCTGAAAACATTTTTGGTGGACAACGTAGTAAGAGAATCTTGGTCAATATTTGGTAAGCACTGCCTAGTTTTATCATTTGATCAGAGTTTGATCTGAGATAGAGGGGCGATGTTCTTTCTTGCTTCTATTCTCTTTGTATTTGTGGTGGCTGGCGTTCAAGAATGAGAGAGTACAATCTGTAGTTCAAGCTAAATTTCTGACTGGCAAATGAATAGGGAGATCTGTGCACTGGTAAGATGGAGAGAAGTTTACGACAGTTCATTTACACATACACTACCCACTGTGTTATGATACAAAGGTGGTGGAAAATCAGCAAAGTATCCCCTCAGTAGAAGTTTGGCAATAAAACATGAAATGCTCCTAAACACAGTGAAAAATAAACTACAAAATAGTTTAAAAGAAAATCAGTGTTTCAGAATGGTTAAGGTAAATACTGGCCTCAAATCTGTTGAGATCCTGTGATGATGTTCATGAAAGAGTTGTGAAAATTCCTCCTGGCCAATGTGCAGATGTGATCCACACATGCAGAAAACATTTGGCTGTCACTGTGTCACTTCTTTCAAACGAGGTTTGAAGGGGTAAACAATGATGCCACAAACATTTAGAATATTTCTGTTTGATGGAATGATGGATTTCTTAAAACGCAGTGTCTCAGGTTCCAACATTATAAAATATGCAGTACATAAGCGATACTGTCCATGCTGTGAGATATCCGCCAGGTACTGTGAGAAGGTCACCAGTTCATAGGTACAAACTGTATGATGTAAACAGAATTTCAGTCTAAAACATTCAAAAAAAATGGACTAACATTATCAACAGAATGTGAAGAAGTTAGCGCTGACACTATGTCAGACATCTGTGTATTGTGTTGTAGTAGATACAGTGCCACCAGAGAGTATTCACACCCCTTCACGTTTTCCACATTTTGTTATGTTACAGAGTTATTCTAAAACTGATCTGAGCATAGTTTTCTTTTAAGAGATCTGCACAAAACAGCCCATAATGATTAAGGGAAAACATCTTTTAAGACATTTTTGTAAATTTATAAAAAATGTAAACATTTAAATATAATAGGTACATAAATATTCACACCCTTTGCTATGACACTCAAACTGAAGCTCAGATGCATCTGATTTCCACTGATCATCCTTGAGATGCTTCCACAACTTGAATGGAGTCCACCTGTGGTAAATTCAGTTGATTGAACATGATTTGGAATGGCACACACCTGTCTATATAAGGTCTCACAGTTGACAGTGCATATCAGAGCAGAAACCAAGCAATGGTCTGCAGATCTCTGAGACCGGTGACGTGCCGATATTATCATGCATCCCTTATATCTTATATATATGTGTGTGTGTGTATATATATATATACATATATATATATATATACATATATATATATATATGTATATATATATATACATATATATATATATATATATATATATATATATATATATACATATATATATATATATATGTATATATATATATATATATATATATATATATATATATATATATATATATATATATGTATATATACATAATATTACTCTCTGTGTAGAGTATAAAGTTACTTACTGCATTACTTTGACCAAACTGAGCTCAGAAGGACTGTTGTTCATGTTAAATGGATGAGGGTCATGTTGTTTCACAGAAGCTCCAGTTCATTATGGTTCATTTCAAATCCAGTGCTGCAGGTCTGAGCCATTCATGCATTCACATATAGTGGATACCACTTAGTATTAAAATCCCCTGTTTGATAATAATAGTTTGATGATATCCACCTCGATGAATTTCCCTTTGGGATAAATAAAGTTCTTTCTATTCTATTCGTCCTAGCCCCCATGATTCCTTGCACAAATTGTGTGCGCGACTTCCAGTGTTGAACCAAAACCGGCAATTTCCAATGGTATCAGTTTATTTACAGTACTCTATTCTTCTTTCCAAGAGCACCTGGGAAATAAAAGGTGGAACACAGCACCTGTTATAGCTCACACAGGATCATGTGATCATACCTCTGCCATCTCTGACAGCCATCTCAAAGCATTGTTTTTTTTTTTCCTTTTCAACCAAGCACGTCAGCAATTAGCTCGCCTTGCTCCGTTAAAATCTAGTTAACTTTAACATGTCCCGAGCTAGCTTAAGGTAAACATCTGCTCCTTCTAAAGATGATTTATGATTTCTGACCAGAGCTCCACGAATACATTTTAGAAAATGCTAAGTTAACATTAGTTAAATATTAGTTAAAACATAAATCAGTATTTGTTAAACTGAAGGCAAATTACTTTGGAAAAGAACCAGCGCTGGCGGTTAGCCACCAAGAGTAGCCACTGGGACTAACCACAGACAGTCTATGGGACTAACTAGCTTACTGCTACTTCCTCTATCTCACAGGAAGTTGTGCCCATAATCACTTCTACAGTCGTGCCCTCAGGAATAAGGTGGATAGAACAGTTCATTATCCTACACCTTTTTAAATACATGAACAGTATTGGAAACAGGGAGGGTCAGGCAGAGGATCAAAATGTAATAATTATGGGATCTGGATAAGTATTTCATTACTAGTCAGCCAGCTAGTTAAATAACATTGTACAGCTTACTCTATAGCTTACAGACTGTTTTGATGATCATACGTTCTCCTTTTTTGTTTAATAAATTCCACACGAGACGACTGCTGCAAGAACCATGAACCCCCCCCCAGTATATTTTATGACAAGGACATTGTAGCTGCTACAAGGGAGTGCCGGACGAAATTTCATTGTATTTATTGCAATGACAATAAAGCTTCTTATCTTATCAAAGTAGTGTAAATGTTAGACAACAGATATATACAGCAGTGGAAGTCTGCATATTGGTGGAGGAATTTGGCTTTAAAGTGTCTTTTCCATTTATTCGTTGGTAAAAGCTTACATTCAGTGGGGTTTGATTAAAATCTAACAGCAAGCAGGACTGGTTAAGAAATTAACTTCATCATTTACAGTTCCTCCAAATGATAGTGATGTGACAAAAATTTTCTTGGTTTTCTTGGTACGTCAGTTCTCAGCACAAAATGATGATGACTTCAGATCATGAATACTTGATATTCTATATTGTACTAATTTGAGATTTTGTGAAGGAGGAGGGAGTATACAAAGCAAACAAAATTCCTGCTATATTGTTTTACAGAGTAAATTGTTGTTAAAAAAAAAAAAAAAAAAAAGATAAAGTCAACCGTCTGCCAGCCTATGTAACATTTTGTGAGCATTTTGCACATGATCACACAGTCCAGTAAAATGTGGGTATTTGTAATTATAAATCAAATAAAGCATCCATATCAAACAGAACTTTGTATATTTTCTAAAATGGTGCAAGCAACATACATAGCTTTTAGGGGAATACATGCAGACGCTTTAGATGCTTATTCAGATTGCAAGGTTATATTACTTTATGTACAGATTAATTGTGTTGTCCCACATGTAGTTGCTAACATAGAGTACAAGTACAAAGCAAATCAATACCAAATAAAATAAAAGTAGGTGATTAAATGGACAGCAGGAAGGACCTTGTTCCCCCTTGACAACTTCCTGTCCTGGCCTTCATAAGAATCAGTCTAGTCTTGGATTGGGTCAGTATCAAGCTCATTGTCTTGGTCTTTGTTCACATTGGAATTGGTCTTGGTCTCTTCTTGGCCTCAGTTGTTATTTGGTACAGTTTCATCCTGGCCTTTATCAGAATCAGTCATGGTTGGTATCTCTGCCTACTTTGTCGTGGTCTGCATTAGTGTTGATCTTGTGTTGGTCTTGGTTGGTATCAGTCAGCGTTGTCCGTTTTCTGCTGGTGTCAGTGTCGGTATCATTTTAGTCTTGGTCTCTTAGTATCAGTCTCAGTGATGTCATGGCTGCTACTGGAACACTGGAGGTTGATAGGTGGATTCGAGAGGAGTATCTCTCCTCTGTCGACTTTAGCCATGGTCTCTGCTTTTTCTTTCAGGGCCTGAACTCGTTGCCTCCAGCCTGGCTTGGCCTCAGATTTCTCTGCCTCAATAAGCATGTCAATAGCGAAGAGAGGATTTGGCTTCAGTGCTACCTCTTTAAGTATCTTCAGACTCTTGGTATAGCTCGCTATCAGTGTCTCCACCTCAGCCTGCATGGGTTTATATTCATGCATCAGTTTTTCAATCAATGTCTCGTAACATTTCGTTACATCTTTTGCGTTTCTGTACTTCTTTTTCCGGTCTTTCCTTGTTGTTACTTTCTTAACTTCCTCACTCTCCCATTTGTACCTCTGATTAACATGTTCATCCCAGTAACATTTCCCTGGGCACACAGTGCAGCATCCATCTGATCCCATTGCACGACAGCGTCTTTTGTCTCCTGTATTATCAGATCTTCGACAGGGGCTGTGACAGGTTAAATGACACTGCTTACAGTTGCTGAGGTAAATTCCAGTACCAGAAATGTCTACTTGAAGAGCATCTAGGACGATGGATTCAGACTCAAAATTCTTATATCTGTCCATCTCTGCCTCGTGCTCTGTAAGTATTTCAGCCTTCTCTTCTATCTCCTCTAGCTTGGCTAACCCAACTTGAACCTGTTTCTGCAAATTGTCAACTGCCTTCTCTAGCCTCCGTCTTTCTCTGAGGACCTCTTTTGTCATGGTCAAGCTTTTGGTGTCTATGACATCCAGAGCAACGAAGAATGTCTTCATACTTTTTGTCCCCATGCCCCAAAACATCTGATCAAAGCTTTCATCTTCATTTTCATCATCCTCACTCATCCTGTCTGCTGCAGATGATTTGTTGTCTGTAAACAATGCTGAATTATTGAATTTGAAGTGAACTGGTAGCCCATCTTTTCTTTGAGGACATGGGATGCCTGAAGCATTGATTGCCTCAAGAACTGGTGGTTTCTGGCCGTCTGCAAACGTCACCAGAACTCTGATGTTTTCTGCAATATCTTTGCCAAAGATTGAGAGCACAGAATTAAACGCAAATTTCTGTGTTGGTGTGAGTCGTGCTAAAGGTGCCTGAACTACAAAACAAACAGCATCAATTTCGCTGACCCCAAGCTCAGCAGTGAAGAGATTACGGAGCTGTTCTGTGATCTCTTTGTCTCTTTCTATGCCTCTTGTATCTCCAAACCCTGGAGTGTCAACAATGGTCAGTGAGTGCTCTATTTTAAACCCCTCCTGGTGGTTGAGTTTGTACACAGTGACTTCAGAAGTCATGCTTTCAAGTCGCGATTTCGACTGACCCACATCCACTAACGTAAACCGATATGAATCCTCCCATTCAACACCTAGAATGTAATTGACCATCCCATTGACGAGAGTTGACGTCCCAGCACCAGTTGTTCCAAGAACCATAATGGTACGATTCAGTTTAGCGGACTGTTCCCCACAACTGAATTGCTTGCACCCACTAACACTGATTTGCTCTTCTTTCAGGGGAACTTGATAAAACTGAAGAGACCCTGTCTGGCGCTTTAGCAGTGTGCTTTGTTCTTTCACAGTATCAGCAAGCCGTTTAATGCGCAGTGGTGCCTTTGAATTCCAGTAATTTGGTGGTGAAAAAACTGGTTGTGACTTAACGCAAGTCTTGGTTCGCTTTGTTTCTTCAGCACCATTTGATTTTGATGGGGAACAGACTGACTTAAAACCTAACCGACGTCTGGACTGCATGATTGTGAAGGGAAGTTATTATGTTTACTGTAATAATCACTTGGTAAACCCCCTAAGGAGAAGTGCCTCTGATGACTCCTTGTAGTCAGAGAAGATCTTCCATCTTGCTGAAGGCGTCTGTTATTGTGAAGCGCTCTCTGGTCTGAACCTGTATTGAAATACAATAAATTATAAATACACATAACCCACACTTGCAGCTACAGTGACAGTATACAACTCTGTGCTGTTATTGATTTATCATGATTGTGCAACAGCTGCTGTAGTGATGGATGGTAAAATAAACTACTTCTTGCAATGGCAAGTATCTTTTCATGTCTCTGCTCCAGCTAAAGCTGTGGCCGAAGGCATCATGTTCTCAGGTTGTCTGTCTCATTCTTGTAAATACAATACTTTAGGAACGCCATAAGGGAATTTCTTAAAATTCGTCCACTTGGACTCAACGATGAACTGATTAAATTTTGGTCGTCAAAGGTCAAGGTCACTGTGACCTCATGAAATATGTTCTTGGCTACTGGTTCTTGTTCTTGTTTCACAGAGGCACACAACCACAAGGCAGTACTTATTTTTTATAGCAATGGCAAGTTGCTTTTATCTCATCTTTTTCATGGATAGATCATCAAAAACAATTGTCATTAGTAGGCTTCAGCAATTCCCTTTGAAATTTTGGAACTGTTACGCCTTCTCATCCCATTGCTCAGTTGGTCCACATCACAGGTATCCCAGTATGCTTTGGACAGCGAATCAGTCACCTCCCATAAACAATTGGTGCTTCTCAAAGTCAAGGATCCCTTCAAGTTGGGTCCTATGGAGGCAATAGCATTGGGTGAACACACATTGGAACAGGCTAGTGCTGAGTCTGATTAATTTAAAAACGTTTCTGTTTTATCACAATCACTTTGTTAAAAAAAATATATATATATGTATATATATATATAGATATATATATATATATAGATATATAAATTTGGCAGTGGACACATTCAGAAGTGTCAATTTCAAGATCTTTGTCAGTATTTTTTTCATGCTTATATAATAAAGATTCTGGGAGATATTAATCTGAGTAATTCACATTAATCGAAATCCTGCCAAGCTCCACTGGCAAAGTGTGTGCAAATAATTGTAGGTACATCATGCCCACTTAGGATACACAAATGCATCCTTGAAAGGACGGTCCTCGGTAGAATTTTAAGAATCCTTGACATTGGAATAATCCTTCAGCAAGATCCAGTGACATAGCCTCTGTAAAATTCAGCCATTTAAGGACCCTTCCTTGACTTTGAGTAGCACCTAATGAATGGTAGCTAATTTTGTGGTCAGGGCTGCACCCTGAGTGGTCAACTATGTGTCTCAGAGAGCATAGCATTAATAAACATCATACTTCAGAGTCTGTTGATGTTCAGCTAACGGCAGGGTGAAGATTTGTAGAAGTGGAATTCAGCAAGTTCACTTTTAGAGTGTGAATCTGTTTAGCAGCTGTAGTGCAGAGTTTTGTTTTGCAGCAGCAGTTAACCAATCTAATAAAAATTAGCAAGTATTAAATATGAAAAAAAAACAACTGATAGACATAAATTACAACTAACCTCTGTGTGCTGTCCAGTCGTCTGGTTTAGGATCCAAGAGCTGTTGTGATTTCTGCTGCTTGTGATTTAAATCATTAACCCCAAGAAATCCTAAAATACAAAAAGAACAAAGTCCGTTTAAATAGCTGTGTTGATGATACCTCTTTTATCTTTATGAGCATTGTTAGGATCATTAAAATATTGAAGACATTTCCACAACTAACCTTTACCTCATGAGTCATCTGATAAGGCAGACAACATAGTTGTGGGGTTTAAATTATTGTAACGTGAGCAGCATCGAGCTGCATGGAGTTACATCTAGAAAACAGGGCAGGACATCAGATTTTCTTTAATTTATTTGTGTCTTTTTTTTGTAAGTTCTTCGTTTAAAAACAGTGATAAGTCAGCATGAGTTTGACATCAGAGCTGCTGTTAAAATCTGCCAGCAACAGTTATAATTGATAAAAAAATGAGACAAATGTTTTTGTCTGAAAACAAAAAGCAGTTGTTTTACACTTGAAATTGTGAAATAAATGTATAGTTAAATTTACCATCGTTGTCATGGCAAACTGCGCATGTGCTGTGCTACGACTGAAAACTTGACAGGTGTAGCAACAGCAGCTATAGGTGGAACCTGACACAGTACCATTTACACAAGGTTGTCAGGCTGCCAGATATTTATCTCTGTTTATAATGTGTAATAATTTGTTTTCACTTACAGCTAGTCGTGTTGGATGGTCGAGCTGTTGATGGTCTTGAAGTGTATAAGGAGGAAGTATAAATTAACTTCACTGTTAAGTCCAACAGCGTATGGATACACTGCCACTGGTCAACTGCCTCTAAAAAAAACAATCATGTTAGAAAATAATACTTTAGTGATATCAATGCTGAGTTTGGAATAATGGACTTGAAATTTTGCCAAAGCCAAAATAAACACACTTAAATAATACTTCTTTTCACACTAGGATCAACCGTGTAGGAGAGGATGTAAAAAACAGGCTTTAAAAACACTCAAAATGTGTGCCAAGTAGAATATTTTTAAACTTGTCTGAGATAAGACGACAAAAACACAACGGTTAAGGTTTTACCACAGTCATCTTCAGCATCACATGAACTCTGAGACAGCATGAAAACAGAGTAACAGCTCAGTGTGTTCAGCAACTTACCGTTCAGTTTGTCTCCGATCAGGAAGGGAGGACGAGTGCTGCCTCAGTGTACTGTTCCTCTCCTTTTACATGTGCAGTGTCAAATACACACACCCACACTGACTTAACATTTTCGAACTTTGATTAGCTATAAAATCTAATAAACTAATAAAAATCAGGGACATAAAATGTGCTAAAGACTTGACAACAAGTGATAACATTTCCCAGAAACCCACTGTGCAAACCTGAAAGTGAAGGAAAGTCATTGCATTTTACACTCACCTTTATAACACCCATAAAGCTCAAGGTTCTTCAACACATTATTTTATCAATCACTACTATCAGAGCACATATTTATTGCCCTGCAGCAGAACTGTGGTCAGCACGACTGTTCTACATGAGTACAAACCTATTTCTTCGTCTTTGTTACAAAATAGAAACTAGCAATTTTTCTTCTGAAGGGTCAAAGCTCACAAAGACTTATGAAACAGGTTTTGACACCAGGCCACAGTAGCTTTGCAGCCAGAGACCAAAGGTGCTGCATGTTACCAAAATAAAAATGAAAGTGGAGTCATGTAAAACACTTTTTATGGAAGGTCACAGGGTACATTAAAGGGTAACTCCAGTGTTTTGCACTTTGAGCCCCATTCCTGGTTGTTTATGATGAAATAGAGTGGTTAAGACCAAAATCTTGACGATTGCTCCTTCTTTGACAATTTGAGAGAATTTGTCTTTCCCCTGCCTGGCTTAACAATGCTGTCTATGGCCATGTGTAAATCTGTCCTAAAACCACCTTAAACGTTGGTTTTCAAAGCCATGAAACTCACCCAGTGGTCAGTGGTGTTCCTTGATGTTCCCACATAAAAATCGTAGCAAACTGTGGTTTCCATCCGTGTTTTCTACTCATCTGGATTGTGGAACTATTTTTTCAGCTGCCTCACACCTGTGTGTAAACTTCCGCCTGATCGTTGGTTTGACCCTGAAGCGTTATACACTCCAGCCCACTTGATGGCGATAATGCTCCTTTACGTGAGTGTCGCCAACCGGCAGGAAACCATTGCAATGTAATGGGACACAGAAAGAAGCAGAAGAAGAAGGCTGGCGTTGTGTTCAAAGGCATCGTACTGCGAAGGTTGTTTACAAGCCAGTAATAATGGGCAAGTTTTGTGTGGTCAGCGACTGCAGGAGAATTCCTCTGAAGAGGAGGAGCGCACACAGCACTGTGGAGCCGGCACTTTGGCTGAGCTAAAAGACTACAATGACTACAACCTTGTCGTAAACAACCCCCTTTCTGTTTCCAGTGGCGGATTACTACCAACGGACAATGAGGCTTCCTATAGGGAATCAATGCATGGACAAAATGTCAAATAAATCATCACGGAAAGCACAGTTTGCTACGATCTTTATGTGGGAACATCAAGGAACACCACTGACCACTGGGTGAGTTTCATGGCTTTGAAAACCAACGTTTAAGGTGGTTTTCGGACAGATTTACACATGGCCATAGACAGCATTGTTAAGCCAGGCAGGGGAAAGACAAATTCTCTCAAACTGTCAGAGAAGGAGCAATCGTCAAGATTTTGGTCTTAACCACTCTATTTCATCATAAACAACCAGGAATGGAGCTCAAAGTGCAAAATACTGGACTGCTCCTTTAAGTTTTTCCTGCCTCTGAATGTTTAACTTCATCCTTACCGTCAAATCCTTTTGTTAGTTATCACAAGTTATACACTTCCTAAATATTTCAACTTTATACATATTATGAGTTTGTTGTCTGTCATACTTATCTTATATTCTTCAGTTTCTGTCACTTTATGTGCAGGTTTGTCACCATATATAATAATTCTTATCTCATTTCACTATCGTTTCCTTTCTATTTATTTGGCATTGAACCTTTTTCTCTCGTTACAAAATATGTTAATTATTTATACTTATTTGTAAAGCACCTTTCATACAAACATGCAGCCCAAAGCACTTTACTTGGCAAAACTGGAATGACACAGACACAAGATATTAAAATATTTAAAAAGCAAACCAACCAACCAAAACAGAACAAACTAACAAAAAAAGATGACTAAAACTAAATAAATACATAAAACAGAATAAAATAAACAGGAGAGATTAAAAAAAGGTAAAAACCAATGGTCAAAACGTAAAAATCCAGACTGTAATGTTCCTCCACATCAAAAAGCCAGATTAGAAAAGATAGGTGTTTAATTTATGTTTAAAGATACAGAGAGAGCTCGCCATACTTATATCCAGAGGTAATGAATTCCACAGGTTAGGGGCATAAAAACAGAAAGTGCTCTCACCAGTACTGTCTTGGGACACATGGGGAGCATTTCAAAGTAAGCCAGTGGAGCACCTCAGTGATCTGACTGGAACATAGAAGGATAGAAAAACTCAACGTGTGGAGGGGCGGGGTCATTAAACGCTTTATAAACAAGTAAGGCAACTTTAGCATCAATTCTAAAGGCCACAGGTAGCAGGTGTGGTGACTTCAGCCGTGGGGTCAGGTGATCCGTTGTCCTTGTTTTGGTCAACTCTTTGGCTGCAGCGTTCAGCACTAGCTGTAGTTGTCTTATTGACTTTTTGGGTAGTCTGGTGAAAATGGAATTGCGAAACAAGAATGTTTTGATGACCCTGTTAAAATGAGAATTAAGTTTTAAATATGAGTCTAAAACCACTCCCAAGTTAGTAATTCGTTTTTATTGTTATATTTATGTCATTTTCATTTGCAATTTCTGCCAGTGTTTTTTTGTCTAGTATGGCTATACCAATTCATCATGTGACTTGTGTCACATGACCCTCACACAAGCTCTTAAATTGCAAATCTGTTTCCAATGTATTTTACACCCTGATGAAGACGCTGTAGTTGAAATGCGTTGGTTATTCATGTATCAATAGAGGATTTTTAGCTCCAGTCAGAGTGCCTCGGGTGCATTTTTGGACAGCCTGTCATGGTCTTTCAACTTGAACTGTTTTGCTGTCTTCCAGTTAGGTGTTTGGCCACAGCACAGCACCAAGACTGCTCTCATCTTCACTGACGTCCACTTAAACACAGACTGTGGCAGAATCTCAGCATTACTGGATCTCAGTGCTGCATTGGACCATAACATAATACTAGATCTACTAGAGAACTGGGACCTTCACACACAGTACTTAACTGGTCTAATTCCTGCTTTAAAGACAGGGACTACTTTGTGTCTGTAGCTAGTTATACATCTGATGTTATCATAATTATGCAGACGGCACAAACATTTACATAACCTTATCACCAAGGCGTTAATGGCATTTTTAAATTAGATTTAAATATGTAATTCTTTTGCAGTTTGTCTCAATGCACATTGAATTAGCTCTTTTACTGCATGAAGCTAACAATACATGAAGCTGAGAATGCTTCAGCCGCTAGTCACTAAGAAAACAGAGGACAGAGATGAAGCATATTAAAGTTTGGGTTTTACATTGTTCAGGACAAGTTATAAAAACATCAACTATAACTGTCCAAGTGAAACACAAAGAGGGTCAGACAGAATGTTGTGGGAAGGTGACGGAGTTTATTTGTGTTCAGGAATGTCACAGTGAGTCAACATCACAGCTGCCTGAAGGTCACTGCAGTCAGTGATTCAATACAGAGGTGGACAAAATAACAGAAACACTGTTTAAACAGAAGCAAGACATCAGATTGATGAACGTCTCTTTTACTGGAGACTCCCAGGTGTTGACTGGACTCTGGTCATTTTTGAGGCCACAAAAAGTTACTGTAATTGAGTCAAATAATGATTTTGAGTAGTAAGAGTTTTAGTAGTGACAGATATCCTCTGTTTGTAAAGTATAAACACATTTTGTACTTAAAAAAAAACCAACATGTAACAGTCGTGCAAGACGTGCCTAAATAACATTACAAAATTAACAAAAAGGTGACTGGAGCTTTTTTCAAAATGTAACTTTGGGATTGAATTTTCAAAAAAGCGGAGTTATGTACGAAGTATCACAGACGACAAAGGTGAGCAGCTGCCATGAGCATCGATATTTTTATGAACATCAGCAAATGTCACATCTCATGAACTCATATAAGAGGCGGTCGTTTAGATGCTCTCGTGGTAAATGCGCAACACATTCTCATCCCAACTCATCAGATACCGCCGCTTTGTCAGTGGACTTGAAATATGACGCGCTAGGTGCCCTCCGGCGTCTGCGATAGACGTTCAGGGACGGCATGTCCATTTACACTCATTAGTTGAATTGTCTTTTCAAAACAGACTTTCATTCTTAGAGGAAATGTACACTTCCTGCTCGTTACAAAATAAACTTACAACGTAGGACACCCAAGACTAGAGTCACCAATTCAGTATCTGACCAAATGTCTCGCCTTCTGTTCCTGAGATATGACGCTGAGTAATGGCCACTTAAGTGTTTTTGCAAAACACAATGATGTCACAGTGAAGTACATCACGTCATTACTTTTTCCTGTTAGACATTTTTGTGAAGTTTTGTCATCATTAGCATAAAAATTCTTGAGTTATGGCCCCAAATGTGTTTTGTGAGGTCACAGTGACCTTGACCTTGGACCTTACACCACCAAATTCTGAGCAGTTTATTGTTGAATCCAAGTGAACGTTTGTGCCAAATTTGAAGAATTTCCTCAAGGCCTTCTTGAGATATCACGTTCACAAGAATGAGATGGATACAAAGTGACGGTGACCTTTGACCAACAAATCTAATCAGATCTTTGTTAAGTCCAAGTGACAAGACATTTGTGCCAAATTTGAAAAAAAAAAAGAGGGCCATTTCCAATAGCGACACACTATCGCTTGCATGGAGCCATAGAAAAGCATCATGGTTTGGCTTAACATTCACACGGAAAATCAACAGCTGGCTCCAGGGTGACAGTTTCACACCCTATGTGGACTTTCTTGCTGTTTATACTGTGGTAGCTGCCAGCGGCGTTACAAACTACTGCTGTCTGGCGCGTTTCATACCGCCGCGAAGTGGGTCTGTGCCTGACGCCAACATCACTGACAAAGCGGTGATATGTGATGAGTTGGGAGCACGAACGAGCCGAAGAACGACCTCACTGTGACGCATGATTAAATAAGGAAGCACTTGATGAAAAAGAAAACTTAAAAATCTTGTCGAGCATTTGCAGACTTTTGTTTTGGCTTTCATCGTTTTTATCGTAAAAATTTATGTTGTGAGAACTACTCCAGAAAAATAGGAGAAAAAGAAACCCTAATGGTCACAACATGGTAATAAACATTTTATCATTCCTCATTTACAAAGTTTGTATGATGTGTTTTATTTTCATTAAATTTTTACTGAAATTCAATCTGGTCTGAAACCGCTTGTCCTCAAAGTTAGAAACTTGCTGCTCTTTTTCTCGTTACATCAGTTTTAAATGGATTTAAGTTTGACCCAACCACAAATGTGAACCTCAAAAATGACCCGAGTCAAATCAGAAACTCAATAAAATATTTTCAATAAGTAAAGATCATGAATTCAGATCGTGAAACATTTTGTGTGTAGTTACTGTGTGACTGTATCGTGAGGCGTCTTTATGATCTAATCCACCTGCTGTAGTTCCTCCATAAACAGATTCATTTCAAACACTTGAATTTTGTTTGAGACAAAAACATGAAACCATATCTTCTATTTTCAGACTCCCACGTGTTCTTCACACTGTAACTTTTCCTCTGAATAAGATTCTTTTGGTTTGCGTTGAATACGACGTAACTGAGACTCACATTGTTCACAACAAACAGCACAGTGAGTGACACCACAAGGTCCACAACTGAAAAAGATCAGACACATACTTGTACAGTATTGTACATAAATATATACATATAGTATAATATTGTACATGTGATGTACACATCGAGGTTCGTGTCTGGACTCAACTTACTTTTTGTATTTTTTTTTTTTTTTTTAAACAGATAATTTTTTTAGGCCAGAAAATCATTTTTTCATGACCTGTGAGGGAGCATTTTAACTTAACCTAAACAGCAAAAATGTTCTATCAAAAAACTATAAAAAAAAAAAAAATACAGGAAACTATTCAAACTGAGCTCACGGTACACGATCTGTAGTTTGACCTCCGTGTATTTCTCCTGTGATAATAACTGGTATCAAAGTCCACATTCAAACTGAAAAGGAGAAATACTGTAACAAAGACTAACAGAGACTTTAAAGTCTTAGTTTCTCTGAACACGGTCAGTGTTGAGCTGCCACGTTAACTCTTCCACTATGATAATAAAATAACAAATAACTTAAAAACTAATGTTAAAAAAAAACAACAACACTACAGCCTGTAATCTACCTGCTGAGTTTCACCTTTCTGTTGCCACAGTTTGCTTTCAGTTTCTCAGCTCTTCACTAGACACACACTGTATTTGGCTTTCTCTGACACTCATACACATTTCACAGAGAAGTCAAAGGTCACGGTCAGTCAGTAACAACGTTTGCATGCACACTAATATTCTAATTACATTTCAAATATGACAATAATCTGAATTTGATATGGGCCATGTAAACAGTGCTGCAGCCCAAGATTATTTTTATTGTCGATTATTTTTTTTCTTCATTAATGGATTTGTTGTTTGCTCCGTAAAATGTCAGAAAATGGTGGAAAATCTGCATTTACCGAAGCCCAAGATGACATCATCAAATGTCCCGTTTTGTCCCCAACCCAAAGAAATTCAGTTTAATGTCACAGAGGACGAATAAATCAGAAAATATTCATATTTACGAAGCTGGAATCAGAATTTTGGCTTTTATTTTCTTGAAAAATTACTAAAACTGATTAATTTATTAGCAAATTAATTGGCATTTCATTTAATAGTTGGCGACCAATAGTAGGAGCATTCTTTGGACATCTATGCATTCGAAATATGTTTCTCATTTGGGGTTTTTACCGCGGCTGTGTTCACACGGTCCGACAAGTCAGTAGGTCGTGAAAGTAGCCGTTCCACTTTTCCATATTTTGCCATCATAAACGACATGTTAGGGTATGTTAATCAAAGAATACAGGGCTGCATGTAAACTGGAAGAAAGGGGAACATTCATTTTCATTAGTCATGTAAACAGCTTGGTAAGAATAATGTCTTTTTCAGAATAAGAAAAAAGAAACTGAATTATGTGCATGTAAACGAGGTCAGTGATGCCCTCGAGGGCCAGGTTAGGGCCCCGACTGTCACGTTGTCGGTACAAGTCAGGGAGGGTGGAGTGTTAACGGCACACATTTTCAGACAGTCTCTCCCAGAAGACACACAGAGTTGGACTGATTTTGAGACATGAAAACTGATCATGACCTCAACAGCATAAAACGTCTGCGTATGTTTGATCTCCTGTTTGGAGCTGACTAAAAGGGACCAAACAATCTCAACATTTCAAAATAAGTGCATTTGCAAAAAGAACCAAACAAACAAACAAAAAACAAATCTAGGATAGCAGGATAGGCAACAGGAATGTAGATCTTGTTCAGCTCCACGTGTGCAGATCAGAAGTGCCAGGATTCAGTTCAAATAGGAACTACCCAAAAAGGAAATTTAAACTCATTTAGGTTCAGTTTGTTTTTTAAATCATCTAAATCAAAACATTAACAAACACTGTGACACGATCCCAAACAGAAAAGCTTCACAGGAGAGACGATCATCTTTAGGGGGAAAATTTAAGACTCCAGATTGATAAGAGTTTGCATCATCTCTCTCTAAATTAATTTATTTTTCCACCTTCTCAGAAGAAAACACCACTCTGAGAACGTACGTAAGATTTGCCTCCATCTTGTTCTCGTCCTGCTCATCACATTAGTGAAAGCAAATCTGGGTCTAAATGTGTTTCCTAAACGAGCAGCAGATTTACGAACGTTTGTTCAAAACAGATAATGTGTTGTAACAGGCAAAGTTTGGCAGCGAAAACAGTTTCAGCACAATTTTGGATTTTCTTGATCATTAATATCTATTTATATCTATAATCAGAAGAGAGAAGATGATGTTATCTTGGAGCAATACGCTGAAGAGTTCGTTCTCCTCTGTGCTGCTGTATCACGGCCGTAGCTGTCTGTGCCGAAAAGTAGCGTTAAAGTCAAGAGCACTAATCTGCAGCAAAATCTTGGGACCAAAACCTCCAGAGATTTCCACCGCACAGCACTCTGACTAGCAAAGAACAAAAAAAAAGAAGACTGTTCGACTTGAGGCAAACTCAGTCGACTGAAGGCCCCACATTTTAGTCATATTTATACTTTCATTCAAAACGTAATCTTTCAAGGAGCTCTCTGACGATCAGAAAATAAACTGTGACCGAACTTTCAAAGTGTAACAGCAACAGTGAGTGTTAACTTCTAATTAACGAGGTCTATGACATCATTTCCTTCATCAGGCTGAACTCAGGTTCATTTAAAGGACGGATTTCTTGCTGTTTTATCTAAACTTTCCACTGAAAACGTTCTGATTACTCACAGTGAGTTCACTCAGCAAGATTTGATCAGAGTGTCTGATGAGTGAATAAAATGCCCCAGGTGTCATCTCTGCCACGGTGTCGGGGACTTTCAAACTACCTCCTGTCATTTACACTCAGGTTGACCTGCTCCTCAGCTGACCCTCAGCACTCTCTAATAGAAGTCAGCAGTCCTGCAGGTTTATATGGCACCACCACCGTGTCCTGATAATTAAGGACAGCAAACAACGGCAGCCGCACTTCAAAACACATCGCGGGTGTCAAAACTCGCAACCATTAGATTTCTAATGTTCCAAAAAAGCAATATTTTTATTACACCTGCTGTTAAAACAGGAAATTCCATATTGGTAATATTGTTTATTTTATCTGTGGTCTTATTCGGGCGTTTGGTGACGAGGTCGGTGTGTGTTGCCTTTTATGGTAACTTTAACAGCGCCAGGTAACACTTTTTAAATCCCTCCTATAAACATCTGTAAGTGACATTAAGCTAAATCAAACTTGCCTTTATGAGTCTCATTTTCATAACTCTAACAGTTGTTAATTAAAGAACAGTTTTAGGTGCTGTCACTGTTGCAACAAACACAAGGGGGAGCTCCTAACACCACAAACTGCGCGCTCTATCAGTCCCTCCAGGACTTTGTGACTGCAAGAATTAACGCAAATTCAACCAGTCCCCGGGAATTCTGGGCGACCTTGCACAAATTTTAAACGGGTAAAATCTTATTTTATTGTGGAGCTGCGTGCAGCGTGTGGATTCACTCAGCCCCTCTCTCTGGAGTCACACGCACAGTGACAGGGCTAACTGTTAGCATCACAAAGCTAACATTAACCAACAGAATCTAACAGGTTGTTTCGGTCACAGTGTTGGTGTAAGATTAACGGCTTGGTGTTGGATGTTAACCACTGCTGTGCAGCAAAATAAGACGAGTAGAGATGAGATCACATTGTGTTGTGTTAATGTGCTATGAAGACAGAGAGAGCAGGAGGAGAGTCTCTCACAGGGACAGTCCCTCAGTGCTGCGTCAAATGGTATTAACAGCTGATGGTCGATCAGCTATCCCTGCCCCCCAGTACCCCGACACTATCACGAATAGATTCTAACTCAGTGTCAAACACTGAATGCTTGTAACAATAAGCTCTAAAACTGTGACAAAAAAAGCTCCTATTTACAATGCAACATAACTTGCAGTCTTTCAGAAAAGCTGCCGTGAAATCAGACATTTCAGGTCGTGACGATCCCAAAAACAGCCCACGAAATCCCGGAGGGACTGAACGGACTCTCAGAACTGATCACAATTGAGCTGAAACCATTGACCCATCAACAGAAAATTGATATTACCTTTTCTAAGCAAAAATATGTAAACTGTGCTGCCTCCAGATCCTCAAATTTGAATATTTTGTGGGGTTTTTTCCTGAATATCTTCAAACAGGTTTCGCTTGAGTTCTGGTCCGAAAAATATTGAAAAGCAACAAATAACATCCGTTGTTCCTACCAATCAATTACTGGATGAACTGATCATTTAAAATCATCAATAGTTGCGTGGACAGACCAACTTAAGAATTTATAGGAGGGACTTCATGTAAATAGTTACCAAGAACGGTGTTGTGCCGACAGTGAGGCTGTTATGGCACTTTGACGATCTCCTGGAATACTGATCTGGTTTGACTCAGCAGCACAAACACTTCCAACACATCAAATAGAAAAAAATACGACCTATAAAAAAGCAAAACTACAAAAAGCAACAACATTAAATATGACGACAGAGGAGGTCGGGGGGAGGTCATGCTGCTTTCGTGTCTTATTGGATATTTTAGTGATAGGAGCGGTCAGGACGAGGGACTTTAACTTTGATCTATTTTTGTTTGCGTGCACTCTGTTTTCTCCCACTTGGGGGTCACGAGTTTGTCGACACCACGAAAACTTGCTGCATGTTTTTAACGATGGTAACAGAAAGTAAAAAATAAAAAAAACACTAGTTTGAGTCTTAGCAGCTCGTGACTGTGTAGCTTCTGCTTCTGTCAGCTACAGCATCAGAGAGCACTGTCAGCATGGCAACTTCCTGGATTACATTCGGTGTCTGTGTTTCACTGATGCTTCTTCCTACACCATGTAAAAATACTAACTAAATCAATGTGACCGGACCGTCTGGAGCAACTAATAAAAAACACATTACATTTCTAACAGACACTGAAACGCACATGGAGCTCAGGATGAAGCACCTCCTTCAGTACCCCAGGTCCAGCTGGATTTTGTGCTCGAAAATGGCGATCAGCAGCATTATGCAGAAGCCCAGCAGGATGCCGGCGTTCTGGAGCAAGAAGAAGCCACAGTGGCTAAAGCCGTGGTCCCCAGCGTCGTTGTGTAACATCTCAGGTACCTGGAGAGGAAAACAACACGTGACTTCACACTGATCCGTGACTGCTTTCCCAATACTTAGGCTGAAGACTGGCGCCCAGCCTTGTGACCATATAGCCGAGGCATTCTGCAGTCGCTTAATGAGACTTGCTTGTTAATGAAATGTTTATTGTGCTTTCACGTGGCATCGGAATAATCAGAAAAAGAAGAATCCACACTAAAGGTTTGTACAAATGAGGAGATGTACATACGCCAAAAATATTCTGATATATAAAACCGTACATATGTCTGCCAGTGCTTGGAATTGTCTGCTCGTGTATCAGCCTCATATCCCGCCCTCTACACACCCACATCCAACCATTAATGTACAATGCAAAGTGCCTCATTAATGCCGATGCACATGAGCTGGCTGATTGGTGGTTCTTTACGGTAAAACGTGGCACTGACCGAGAGGATGATCGAGAAAACAAATGTTCCTGACGCAGAGATTGAGGTGCTTGTGGGTGAGCTGGAGGTCAGAAAGCACAGAGCCTGTTGTTTGGTGGGCAGTGGGGTCACAAACTAAAGAAAAGACATCGAGTGGGAACATGTTGCTGCTGCTTTTACTGCAGTGAGTTCAACAAACAGACGAGGACCTGACATCTAAAGATATAAAGGTCAGATCTAAAGGTGGATGCACCCCGATGTCTTGGCTAATTTACACAATCCATATGTGCAGGTGGTGAAGATGTGCCAGGTGAGAAGCGGAGTACTGCAGCGTCTCCAGTGCACTCCCTGCAGCCATTTTATGTTTGGTACACACTACATGATATCAGTCTGATTATAGTGTCATACGGTGTTGACTCGGACCGTGAACGACAACGAGTGTCGTACGCGATAATCCATCGTTTCATCTCATGTCGCGTGTCATAGTAGACAGCAACCAACGCCACGTCTGGGACGCCTCACGACATCCCCAAAGAAACTCTAGCATGTTTGATTTTCTTTTGTCGTTATGACTTGTCCCGTCACAGCCGTCACTTTCACTATGTTTACACGTATCCAGCTATTTTCGGAAACGGACATTTCACCCTCTCCGTTTTCAAAAATAATTTCGTGCACGTGTCCGTTTTCAGAAAACTTTGCATTTACACCAACCCGTGTATGTATGCCGTCTTACGCAGTCTACCCTCGTCGGACAGGTAATACAGGGTGCAGGCAACTTTTTTTACGACACTGACAGGAGACCGCATGACGGTCATCTCACCCTCGATGTAGGGACGCAGCAATTCCGAGAGTGACAGCAGTGATGACCGCGACATCCTAAAATTTTCACGCCACTCCTCCGGGACAACCACTTCATTTTCGAACTTCCCCCACCAGACAGCAGTTCTCCCAGGACAGACCCAAAACCGGCGACGCTGGCGGTGACGCGGACTGGCTCTTCATGTTGGAGGGAGGAGAAGTTGTTGCTGCAAAATTGCTGACCTCCGAGCACTCATCCGTCTCTGCTCCTCCATATAATAGAGCAGCTGTATTTGCAAATGCAAACATACGAAGAGGGCTTGCACCAACATAAATGCGGCTGCTACTCTGAAGGCATCCATGATCACCATAGCAACATGTAAACATAGGTCGCACTTTTGACGCGAGTGCAAGTTCTGTCGCATACTGTGACGTCTGCTGCCTGCGTTTTCTCCTTCTTGCTCAGTTTACATGCAAACGTGCAACCGGAGTTTTCCAAGATCTCCACTCTGGCCGGAGTTTTCTAAAAATAACCGTGTATGTGTAAACAGGGCATTTGACCAATAGAAACACCGAGTGATCTGCTGCCATGGAAACCATAGGACGACAACACCTGAAGTGAATTTCAATATGTGAGATCATTATACGAATAGTAATTCCTCTCACATCTAATTTCCACAATCTGGCTTCAATTCACCACCTCACCATCCTTAGGTTCCCTAAATGTGCGCACATTTGCTCATCATGTTTTTCTTTGTAAAGCCTAATTCATGCTTAAGAAGTGGCGTATGCACATTTCAAGACCTTTTTTATACATACGTGATGGTTATAAATGAGGCCCAAAGCTGGTCTAATGTACATGTTGTATTTTGTTTATGGAACAGGTATAAAAACAGAAGTAAAAACAAGAAGTTGTGGTTTCAGGACCAGTTGGAGTTGGAGCTTTGTGTTGACCGACGTGTGACCTAACACAGCGTCTCTAAAGTCCTGAACTCATTGTGGGGCTGTTGGTTTGAACTCTGTCCTAACTCTATAAACCAGCTGACTACAGGATGGACTGGTGATTATTTGATTACTCCCATGTGGCTGTGACGAAGTGAAATACATGTGACTTGTTGTGAACTGTAAACAGAATTGCCCCACTGTGGGATAAATAGTTTTCTGACTGACTGTAGAAACACACTATTGCATGAATACAGTCAGACTGCAGTGCAGGGCAGCAGCCACAAGAGGTCAGGCTTAGGCAACAGAGGCTCTGCTGTGTTCTCCAGACAGCAGCAGTTTGTGACAGCTCACTTCTCTTCTGTTTGGTTTTATAAACTTGTCATGTCTTCAAGTTCAAGTAAGTGTGTGTGTGTGTGTCTGGTGTGTGTCTGGTGTGTGTGTCTGGGAACAGGCCATCTGCTCCTGAAGGCTGCTGCTCTCTGACCGGCTGAGAGTCGGACCAGATGAGTCGACAGAACAGATGCTGCTGACTGGAGGAGAGCAGAGGAGTATCAGTTCTCCTGACTCAGTGATAAACAGCTGAGCAGTTTGTCTTTAAACCAAGTAAAGTGTATAATGTATCATTTGTGTATTAACTACTTCCTAAACACTGAATTTATTCTGTCAGTGTGTCACAAACGGATGTGACATCACTTTAAATGTTTGTATTTGTTTCTTTTATGTTGTTTTTGCACAGATGCACCTTTATGTAATTTATCATATTTTGAAAAAAATGGAGCCATGCACCTTAACTCACGCCTTGCACGTGTATGTTCATGTATATCCACACACATGTAGAAGTTCTGGAGAGTTTTGTTTATGTGTGTTTCCACCATGGTGTCAGTCCGTTTCTGTCTTTCCAATGCACAGTCAAACTTGTTGTTAGTGCCTGTGTCGCCTGCTCTTCCTCTTTCTTGGAACACCTCCCATCTCTATTTGTGGCGCAGTTCACAAGCTATTATCAGCTGGCATGATACAAATTAAACACCACCTGCAGTGGTGATATGGAGTCCCCTGATCAAGTCCCAGTAAACCCAGCTGGCAGTACTGGTCATTTTTCCCATGTTTTGGTTTTGCTTGTTTTTTTCTTTTGTGACTTAAATGTCAGTAGTGAACGCAACATTTCTGTTTCACTCATAGGTCTGCTAAGAGTTGCATTGTTTTGAAACTTCTAAGTTAAAAAATGTGAATGGAGGTGAGCACTGAATTAATCAGTGTGTTGTGGCTAACTTCGTGATGTCTGCAAATATTGTATAGTTATCCAAAGAATCAAAAATCGTATTGCGATGAAACTAGTGATTTACACCTCTATTACTGTTTATCATGCAGCTGCAGAAAATGCATGTTCATGGTCAGCTTGTGTCGTCGGCAGTAAGAGAGGTAACGTTGACTCACCATGTCCACCAGAGCCACATACATGAAGAGTCCGGCTGTGAGGGCGAATATCCACATGGAGATGTTCTCTGCATAGTGTCCGATCAGGATACCGGTCACCATCCCTAAGTAAGCCGTCATGGCCGACAAGACGTTGTAGAGAATGGCTTGACGCACCGTCATACCGGCCTTCAGAAGCACCGCAAAGTCACCTGGGAAACAGAGTTAACATTCAAGTCCAGACAAGGAGCCTTTGTCTTTCCGGAGAATCATTTCATGTTGTTAAACTTAACAAAAATCTGTCACTGCACAAGATCTACGCTCTACTGAAATGTTTTAAGTTCAGCCTTAGTTCAGACATTTTACCGAACAATCCTGAATACATTTATAAACATGTCGCTCATTAATATCAAGATAGCACTGTGAAAATAAAGGATTTTAATGTATAAACTTTGTCCACTTATGATTTACGTGCAGAAACACTTGTAGATTAAACTGTCTCGGAGAGACTAGGGTGAGATTGAAGGTCTTACCTAACTCGTGAGGCAGCTCGTGACAGAAAACGGCCACAGATGTACTGAGTCCGCTGGACAGACCTTCAGTGAAGGCAGCTCCTGCAGAGTGACGGGAACATATCAAACCCACCATCATTACTGGGACTGTACTCTAATCTTCAGTTCTGTCAGAATCAATCCTGCAGCCAGGCAGCTCATATCTTGGGTCAGTTACATTCATCAGTTTAAGCTCCTTATTATTAACAATGAGTATCTGATGTATCAGTGTTTGTCTGAGGGTGTCGCTGCTCATTCCACAAGACCAGTGGAAGTGCTGGTGATACTTCCTGCCTTTGTTTGAGCAGGTATTTGGTAGATGTAACTATAAATATCACAAATATCTTTCATGTTCAACATGAGAACTGGACTGTAAGTAGCCCAAGTATTATCATTGAGTTCTTGTTGCCTTGTCAATCCTAAACAGCTCTCAAAGAAACAGTTAACCACAAAATCAATCTTACTTTAAGTGCTATTTATTAGTCTAGATAGCTCTGATGTGAGCTGCAGAGTGTTGGAGATATCGGCCGTAGAGATGTCTGCCTTCTCTCCAGTATAATGGAACTAGATGACACTCAGCTTGTGGTGCTCAAAGCACCAAAACATAAAATTTGAAAAACTCAACATCAATGTCTCTTTCCAGAAATCGAAACCAAGATACTCAAGATAATCTGCAGATCTTGTTGTGAGCAGTTTCATGTAGGAACTATTTTCTTTCTACCAAACTACACCCACTAACCAAATCACTGCCAAAAGGAAGTGTGCATCTACTGCTAGCTCACCTAGCACCACTGAGCTAGCTAACGTTACAGCTCAGCCAAGGAGGACGCCATTGGTGTTTACATCTCATGATGTCATAAGCTCAAGCCTCTCGTCCATGAGTAGATGCTTCCTGCTGCACTGTGATCCGGCTGGCGAGTGTTGTTTAGTAGAAAGGAAATAGGTCTTACAGGAAACTAGTAACCAGGTCATGATTTCTGGAGAGACACACTGATGTTGAGTTTTTCGAATGTATTTTTTTTGGCACTTTGAGCACCACAAGCTGAGTGACATGTAGTTCCATTATACAGGAGAGAAGGCAGACGTCTCTATGGCTGATATCTCACAAACTGCTACAGGCAAGGAGAAAAATGTGTTTTTGATTCGGGGTGTACTGTCCCTTTAAGGTTGTTGTGACTGTCAAGCTAACGTATGTTTTGAGTGCTCATCTCTGTCATCCACCTTCAGATCATGACTTGCGACCTGATCTCCAGCCATGACAGCACACCTACTCACCGATCGCCAGGCCGTCGCTGAAGTTGTGCAGTCCGTCTCCCATGATGACCATCCAGGCGAGCGTGGCCACGCCGGCCTGCTGGAAGTGCTGCTCTGAGTAGGAGTGGGAGTGGCTGTGAGGGTGGTGGTTCTGGGAGTGGTGGTGGTGCAGGATGTGGTGGTAGTCGTGGTGATGGTGGTGCATGCTGTCGGCCTGGCCCACCGTGTCGTGGAAGTGGGAGTGGCATTTGTTCTCGCAGTCCTCGGCGGTGTAGGCGGCGGCCCCCGACGCCCCGCCGTAACCCTGCGGCGAGACGATGGATACCTGCGGCGCCAGCATCACCTGCTCCTCCTCTGCCATGCTGCCGCCATGCAGGCTGCTCGAGTGGTCGCCAAACATACCGGCACCATTTGTCTCCACATCTGAAGGAAGAGAATACTTCTGTTTATTTCTTCACTTCTAACCTAAGTTAGGAAAATTAATGTGCAGCTTTCAAACTGCACTGTGCTGTAAGCATCGTCAGGACTGCTGTGCATTTCTGTCCTGTTCCTCTCTCTTGTTGTGGACGTGTGTCCTGCAGGTTACGCCACATTTTCTTCACTGCTTTTTGGTCAAACAACTCTCTGAAGGTTTTTTATGGATGCAAAAAAAAAGCAGAGATTCAAACCTGTGCCGAAAACTTACATGATGGACAAATGTTTTGGAGTCTATGTGGCGTGCCTTTTTTTAAACATGCAACAACTTCTGTTGAAAAATACAGACTGTGTGCAGAAGCCTTCAGTCTCAGCTGGACTCTGAGCTGAATTTTAACAGTCACTTTGAAAAATTTCATTTTTTGAAAAGCTAACAAATTCCAGGTTTTCTGGGATGTGTTTTTTCCCCTTTCAGCCCAGTTCAGACCAAAGATTCGCGACGAGATGAAACCATTTTAGAACGTTGCAGAGAAAAGTGTCAGCGGTGTGAAGTGGCCAGTCTGAGCTGGACTCAAGCCAGCTGATGATGTCACCTGCAGCTCGGCGGCTGGTTTTAAAGCACGTCACCTGTTTCAACAGCCAATCAGCTTGTAGTGAAGTCCGCTGGTCAAGTCAAAATGACCGCAGACGGCGTGTTGGCTTGCTGCAGCAGGTGCTCCGTCCCCGCCCAGCCCTCTGTTTCCGTCCTCACGGTGTGCCGGTGTCAGACGGTGGGTCGCTGCTGCTGCTGGCTGTATGTGCTTATGCCCCGCCCACACACACACATTCTCATTGACTGATGAATTGGCGCTGGTTATTGATATTATTGTGGCCTATTGATTATGAATACAGTCCATCTGATGCTGGTTTGGTTTCATCACTGTAGCCAGTATCTCACTATCACTATCCTCATTCAGATTTTAAGAAGCTACAAATTATATTCAGCCACAAAATAAGTCTGAAAAGCTGCAAATCAGAACGGAAGCACAGAGAGTTGTTGACTAGAGATGATACGCCGTCTCATCTAGTTGACTTGGTGCGAACTGGCAAGTTCTTAGAACGTTCCAGAACGGCACATTGACAGTAGTTGCCTGTTTCAACTGCTCTCATTGTGAATCTTTGGTCTGATCTGAGCTTTACAGAGAAAGTTAAAAAACCACCAGGGTGTTTGTTTCGTGCGGCGTCTCACCTTCAGTTGGCTTCAGGTCGTTCTCTTCCAGAGCGGGCTGCTTCTCTGGATCTGCTTTGTCGTTCTGATCCCACTTCTTCTGGATCTGCTCAGACGGCACAAATACCTTGTTTTGATCTCATGATACAGTATGAACAACCCCAGCAACGACACAATACTAAAGCTCATGTTGTCATGGTGATTACAGTCTCCAGAGGAATTGTTTCGAACTTCAGTTAAAAATCAAAACAAGGCGTTAATACTTAAAATCAACTATTTTTTATCTTGGATTTGAATTTTTTTTTGTCTTATGTGTTTAAAATGTCATAAATAGCGACAGAAATGCCAAATTCTTGAGTCAAATCAGATGTTTCCTACATAAATTATTTGAAGACTGACATGTTTGTTACACTGAGTAAAATGGCAATTGTGAGGGCAAACTGTAACCAGTTAACCAGTGATCAGGATTATATGCTGTTTCACATGTTGCTGGGTATTTAACTCCAATAGTTGGGACCAAAAATGATTAAATACTTCTTAAATATTAGAAATTGTTAGCGACTGTCTGGTCACATTCATAATCTTGTTGACAGCTGCCTTAATTGCATACTTCTTGTTTTAAATGATCAGTTTTAATCAGTCGAAGGCTGCTTTTTATTTATGTCGACAGTCTGTTGACCAAACACAGAAACAAAGTGATCTAACCTTTTGTTTCTTGTCCTTGTACATTTTTCCCAGCGTCAGGAAGTGTTCGATTAGAAACATGAGGTAGACTCCACTCAGAGCCGTCAGACCCTTCCACACTGCGTCCAGGTTTTCCTCCGGCTCACCATGGACGTGATCTTCCATACCCATCCCAGAATCCTCGTGGTGGTGATGGTGGCCTCCCTGAGACTGAAGCATCCACAGGTACAAACACATAAAGAGACTGATGAGATGAAATCTTTAAATTGGTCAGAGCACAAATTGTGACCAAGACAACATCAGCCGCCATATAATGGCGACGGTAAGTGATTGTTATTGCCATTGTTGCGGTTTAGAAAGCGCTGCAGACGTGAACGTTATATGTCACACTAGAATTAATTAGAATTAAAATTAAGCTCCTGTGGTGGAAGAGAACTCTGGTTTGGACTCAAACACATGTGAAAGTGTTGTGATGATCCCTCCTTTCCACTAGGGGTCCCTGCGTTCTTGTACTGCTGTCTCTATTTGTGTGTTGCAGGTGCTGAATGGAGGATCATCAGCTGGATGAGCTACACCTGGGCCCGGTGTGCTCTGGTCATTAATGCCTTCCTCCTTCTGAAGTCGATCCTTCTCTTCCCTGATGAATACAGATGCTGTTCTTTTGGTTTACTACAGACATTTCCACAAACCCATACGTGTCTACATGACTGGTAACTCGCCATCACATTTATTCTGTTATTTGTTACTTTTTGTAAATACAAATGCTTTTACTCTTTTGTACACTCATCTGACTCGCCATCTTTGTTGCAGCCTTTGAACCAGGCTGTAACAGTGTGAAAATGGTCCTAAAATTCTTTGTGTCTCGGGTCAGGGCAAAATTTAAATCTGACTGGGGACCGATGACACCAAGGATACATGCTTGCGAGATGTCAAGTGAAAGTCCTGTGGTGTAAAACAACTGGACGCCCGGCATCGTCGCTGACTCACGTGGGGGATGAGATGAAGAAAGGCGTCGCCGCTCAGCGTGCCGACGGCCAGCGCCACCAGGAAGCTGAGGAGGAACTTGAAGAAAACTCTGTTCATGAGCGGGATGAGGACGACGCCGAGCAGGGAGAGCAGGCTGATGATGGTGATGGAGATGAACCCTCCGACCCACGCTGCAGCACACCAGTCAAACAGGTACATTTTTAAAGCCATCAGTTAACCAAAGCTCATGGTTAACAGAAGTCTAATCACAGATTTGTTCCATCAGGATTTTACCTATTGTGATGTTTTTGCCACTTTCGCCTCCAGAGCGCTCCCTGCTGCTGTGGTCTGAGTTGTTGTGGTCACCATGGTGACCATGACCATGTTCATGGTCTGGTTAAAAAAAAAAAAGGGAGATATTAAATAAATCCAGTATCATCACATCAAACTACAGAGCTGCTATAAAAATGAATCAGCATTAGATACAATAAAAACACCTGTCACACCCATCTTAAACTTGTAGTCCATGAGGGCGTTTCAGGTGTAAACCGGTAAATCTGGATCATCAAAGTGCACCGAAACACACCAGGTGTGTCAGTCTGTGAGTCAGCACACAGATATGTAATATTTGGGATGGTAAGAATAACTTCATTATCTGGCTGGAGGCAGCAGGTGAAGGTGAAACCAGGAAGTCCAGTTTGAGTAACAGATTGATGACAGATCCACGCAGATGTTGCTGCTGTCTGTCTGAACACAATCTCTCTGTGACATTCTCCTACTTTACCAACACGTTAACATAAACTTTAATTCAATAAAATGAATAACGATTTGCCCCGTTAATGAGCTCCCACCTCTTTCCCCATGTTCTGCAGCACCGCCATCATGCAGGGTGCACGCGCCGCCATCAATCTGGTTGAGGAGGGCGGGGCAGAGGAAGCTGAAGTCAGCGAGGGTCACGCCCACCTCCTGAGACATCCCGTGTGAGGAGAGGATGGTGGAGGCGTTCAGACACTGGAGGTAAAACACAACAACTCACTAACTGCACTCACACTTAGGGAACATAAAGACAGTGACACAGACGTGAAAAGCCACTGTAGGTTTTACACAGCAGGACTCAGCAAACCTGAACAGACTTTTTTTTTTTAACGTATTTGGACTTTATGTTTGGCTGCGAAACTCAGGTGCTGCTTTGGCACAAATAGCCAACATTGTTAAACACTTCATAGTTGTAAATAAGAAGCTAATGTCTCACCTCAACATTATCTATGCTTTGGTTGTGGGCAAGATCCTGATTTATGTGGTCATGATCATGATCGTGGTCGTGGTCGTGGTCGTGATTGTGGTCGTGGTCGTGGTCATGGTCGTGATTGTGGTCATGGTCGTGGTCGTGGTCATGGTCATGGTCATGATCATGATCGTGATCGTGATCCCCTCGGCTGACTGCAGCTGCCTGAGTCTGGCTTTCAGTGACCAGTCTGGCAGCAGACGCCCCAGTGGTTTCCTCCCCTGCAGGACTGGGTTGCTCCGGGCTGCTGTCTTCTCTCTTATGAGCGTCACCTGGTTTCACCACCAGCTGGGCGCTGTACACCGCCGTAGTGCCGACCTCCTGAGCTGCCACTGTCGTCTTCTTGTCGAGCAGTCTGTGGTGGCTGTCCTGACCTTTAGAGACTTCAGAGGTCTTTGGCAACTTTCTGGGCTGTGAGGTTTCAGAGCGTTTCTGATGACGCAAGTTGTTGTCGTCATGGAGATGGTGGTGATGGTGCTGGTGGCCCTCGTGGTGGCGGTGGTGGTGGTGGTGGTGATGATGGTGGTGGTGATTGTGGTGGCCCGGTTGCTCGTGATGTTGCACCATAACAGTCCTGATGCGATCCAGACCCACGCTCTGTAACAGACGCTTCAATCCGGCCAGAGAGATGGTGCCATTTTCTCCATATCTGGTCGATTTTAGAAAACATCACATCAAACATTAAGAAAATAACCACTCATCAGTCTTTGTGCAAAATAACTGCTAACAGAACAATTCCTATTTTCACACCAAGTTCTTCTTCAATATTTATGATCTGCCAGCAGCTAACAGTCCAGAGGAGAGTTCACTGCTATTTATGTACAAATTATTAATATTTCACCAGGTACAGTCGTTAAATTTTTAACTACCGAACAACAAACATGTTTACTTATTCATGACATGGAGTGCACATGCACTACACCATCTTTTAAAGCTCCAGTGTGTAGGATTGAGGGGGATATATTGGCAGAAATGGAATGTAATATAATAAGTCTGTTTTCTTTAGTGTATAATCACCTGAAAATAAGAACCATTGTGTTTTTGTTACCTTAGAATGAGCTGTTTATATCTACACAGGGAGCAGGTCCTCATCGACAGCGACGATCACCATGTTGCACTGCCATGTTTCTACAGTAGCCCAGAAAGGACAAACCAAACACTGGCTCTAGAGAGGGACATTTGCATTTTTGCTTTGGCCACTGTAGTTACCAGCCCCTCAAGCAACATTAGAAAAGCCTGATTTTTTTTTCTGGCGTGAAAATGCTTTATTCAATGTTTTTAACCAGTTTAAAACACTGTCTGTTTGTTTTGGAGAGAAAAAAAACTCTGGATAATTCAGCTCCCAGTAAAAACCTTCTTCAGAGTGAACACTGAAGGAACTCTAACCAGGAGAAGTTTCAGCTGGTTGCAATCTGCAATCCTCACCCCTAAATCTGACACACTGTTTCTTTAAAGAAGACTTAAATGTTAAAAATGATCTTAAAGGAAACTGTTTTATGTCAGGTGTGAAAACTAAAACCAAATAATTTTAGAAAACAACACTATTTTAAATCTTCTTACATTTGTTTCTGTTTACATCCTGAACGGAAACAAAGGTGCAAATTAGTGACTTAAAATAAGGAAAGAAAAAAACTTTAATCGCATCTGCAGAATTCAACAATATTGTGTAACTTAATTAGCTTTAAAGCTACAACTCACAATTGTTTTCATTATTCTTTTTTTCCAGTCAACTCTTAAACTGTCAGAAATAGGAGAAACCTACCACAAGTTAGTAAAGCGTCAAGTCATACTTCGAAATTGCTGATTTAGTGTGATTTTATTTTTCAGTTTTTAATTGTGACATAAAGGAAGCAAATCTTTGGAGCTGCAACTGTGAAATGTTACTTCAAATTAAAAAAAAAAAAGAACTTACCCAGCACCTCACAGGGTTCCCTCGCAATATGTTTCCCAATTTCCATGACTTTATTTAAGTTGTTTAAAATGGGTAGGCCTATAATAGGCACAGCGTACGTTATTACACACCTACTTCCCAGACATTTGTGGATAAGCAAACTGCTGGTGCTTGCTAACTTGACAGACCAGAATGGCAGATATAAATACTTAAAAACATCGAGACTGTGCGTCTTTTTTGGAGAATAGAAAGCTAAAGATCCTGTGGATAGATGTCAGTGCAATTTGACTTGTTTGAATTATAAATTTGCCAAGTCTGTATGCATCTATTTCCTGTTAAACAAACACTAATGTTATAGACATGTCTGATAACTGTTCTGTGACCTAAGCGTGTGGCTGCGATACCTTTTAATAAATTAAGGATGATCGCTGTCATGTTCCTCAGCCACAACAATGTATAATCAAAACTTTTCCATAAAATTCTGTTAATTCCAAACCATTCCCAGGTCTGGAAAACCATTTCTCCAATTTCATGACTTTACCAGGAATTTCATGACCGTGGGAATCCTGACCTCAGTTTCATGTTGTCGAGGTTGTGGACAGGAGCTCACCTGTTGAACAGAGCCTCCAGGTGTTGCCTCTGGCTCTGCTCGGCTCTCTGCGAGTCGACCACAGCCGACAGTAATCGCGCCGCGCTGTTGGTCTCTGTGGTGGACGGGCTGCAGCCTGAACCGACCGTCCCGTCCCCGCCGGACAAACTCTCGGCGAGGAGAAATATCAGCATCAACAACAACATCATCTCTGCCGGGGGAAAAAAGTTAGAACATCTGTTAAACTATATTTGAAACCCAATGACAGATTATTTTAAAAGCAAGTGAAATTTTCTCATTAACTTCTGAATAAACAGAATTTTCATTAAAAGACAGAAATATTTCGAGCTGAACCAATTAGTCTACGATTAATCAGCAACTAATCTGATGATCGATTAATTATTTCAGTCTTTTTTTTTTTTTTTTTTAATACCAAACTGTCACTGGTTCCAGTTTCGCCAATCTGAGATTTTCTGCTTCTGTTTGAACTGTTACTCAGACATAACAGGAAAGTGGAAGCTGTGGCGACAGTACGACATTAACTACAGCCCTCTGAAGGATGTGAAGAGCACAAAACAATTGCTGGGTATCAGCAGCCACAAAACAATGGATCAAAAAGAGATTATAGAGCTGACGGTCGTTGGTATAACTATAACTCACTGAAATAAGAACATTTGTCTGTAGAGTTTGTTTGTGGCCGCCTGCTGACTGGATCAATCTGCCCCCAGTAAATCTTGTTCAGAGAAAAAGCTGTGGAAATCTAAAATGACACCATGAAAAGCTGCCCACCAACAAATAAACCACAGGATACGTTAATGAATCATGTGCCTGTCATACTTAATGTGAGTAATGTTAATAAGTTTCCCAAAGCCATAAAGACGTCACCACAGTGTTTGTTTCCAAGGCCCAAAAATCCTCAAACTCAAGAAGCCAGACGGAGGTAATGTTCTGTTTGAAAACTGACTTTTCTGTCGATTGAGCAAGTGATTAAACAACTTGTCGTTTAAGCTCCAGTTTAAATAGAAAACACTGCACATGGACGGCAAAGCTGTTTTTCACTGGAGGAGGGAAGTGAAACTGACACTTGACTAATGTCAGATGGAATATTGTTTTATTCTCCACGGGACTTTGTCTCTAAAAATAAAACATACGTAATATAGAATTTATATTTACAACACAACAGCACAGGATCATATAACAGTAGAACATTACCTCCAAGGTGTAACTGGGACACACTGGTCCTACTTTGGGTCTCCATGTTTAAGTTTAAATAGAAAAGTTTAAATTACTACAAAGTAAAAATACTCTTAAAGACTGAAAGTCTGCCATGTGCAAATTAGTGCATAAGTATATTCAGCAAATGTACTTTAAGTGTAAAGTAGAGATGCAAGACATTGGATTTTTGCATATATAATATATATATATATATATATATATATATATATATATATATATATATATATATATAATATATATATATATATATATATATATAACAACTTATTTGACTGATAACCAATATCTTTTGTCCCCACCTAATTTTAGTGATCATCCAGTCTCTCCTGTAGTGAAATTAACATCATATTATGCATGCATACATTCATTGTGATGGCCCATCAGCAGATAAAGACAGAAATACAAAGTTATGTCATATTCATTCATTGTGCAAAATAAGAAAATGCATGTTGGCCAATTCTAATACAATTTATTTTAAAGCCCATGACGTTCAAAAAAATCACCTGTCAGTAATTTTCCTAACAGTGTATTTACATTTCATTTATTCAGATGTAATTACATGATTATCTTTTAATTACTGTCAGCAGTTTTCAAATATAGATGGCTGCATTGGTGCCCCTACTGCACACACATACAACAATACTCCTATGTACTTTATGACGATGCATCATTTTATATGCTCTTTATAGCTTATCTACAAAGCAAAAACTAACTACAGATGTCAAATAAATGTAGCGGAGCAAAAAGTACATATCTCCATCATTTAGATGAGCAGGAGAATAAAAGTAGCATCAACTTAAAATAAAGAACATGCACCTCAAAGTAGCACCTGAGTACAGCTGCTTTTGAGTCACTAGAAATGAATGTGCACACTCTAATTATACAATTTGTAGATTTAGTTCAGTGAACTTGTGGATGCAGGACATTTACTTGTAATAGAGTATTCCTACATTGTAATATTTCTACTTTTACTTGACTAAAAGACCGTTATTAAGTACATAAAACAGTGTAAAAGCGTGCAGAACTGGCTTCAGTGCAGTCTGCTTGATTCAAAGGAATTAACGCGTTGACACAATAGGAAACATGATTACAGCACATGTGTCAGTTGGGCTAAATGACGGGAGATTAGGTTAATTCCGGATACAGATTACTGAGAAACGCCGCGTATTCACAAAAATCCCCTTAGATCACACGCTGATCATCACACCGCCCCTCAGCTAATTTAAGTTACAGCCCACAGTGGTGACCAGATAAAGAGTTAAGTGGATGAGAAAAGTATGTCTTGTAGAGTGTTTAATGTTAAGCCGAATTAAAGAGCAGCTTCTAAATGACTGGTTTCCAAAAAATCAGCCGTGTTGAGACGGAGCTCGTCCTCTGAGGGGAAGAGACGTTTAACTTGTAGGTTTTCTGAATGAGGTTCGTTCAAATGAAACCAGGTTTCCGGGTGGCATTCTCGGAACGTTCGATAGCCATCTTAACAAACCAAACAGCTCATCGTTATTAATAGAAACGAACGCGAGTGTGTGGTGTGTAATGTTCAGGAACAACTCGTAATGACACTAACACGGCGGAAGCTTCCTCACCTCTTGTGTTTGTAACCGTGAATTAGCCTGGTTAGCCACCCTGCTAGCAGCACTTATTTCGTCTAATGTCTCGGAGGATGCTGGCAGAGGGCATCTGCCAGGCGGATGCGGCCCAGGCTCGGGCCTCGTGCTGCTGCCGAGCCTCCGCTTGAGTCTCAATATAACATCACGCCGTGAAAATATAAAATCCCTCTCACAGCCGGCCACGCGTGTCTGTGTTTGATCTGGGACACACACACTCGCACACACACACTGGAGGTAAACAGTAACACGTTGGGTTTCTGCGCTCTGCACCAGCCCGGTGCCGTGTGCACAAAGACGGCAAACCCGGAAACTGGAGCCAGCCGCTGCCGCCGCCGTGCGGAGCGGACATGCTTCATCTCCACACGGCCTCAAAATGACACCAAAACAAGCCTTTAAACGCGTGGAAATTACTTACACTCTGCAGTGAACGTACGTGCCGTGTTTTGTCCTCTCCGGTTGATGTGTGGACGCTTCACGGAGCAGCTCGGTCCTCTCCGGTCCGCTAAATGAGAGCTGATGGATGTGGTCTGTGCCTCCTTCAGGGGCTTCCGGAAATCTGAGTGACAAAGCAGAAAGTGGAGGGAGGGAAGCTGTAGAGCCAGAATTTACAAAGAAAGAGCAGCTTACCGCGTTGTGTTCTCAGTAGCTTATAACAGCGCATACAAATACAAGGATAGACACAGAGAATAGAGAGTGTAAGTGTAAGAATAAAAAAATGAGAATAAAAACACAGCAGTGAAATGATAGTCTCGTCCCAGGACTCCTACAGAGAGCTGTAGATAGGCTTCTGATGGTTGTGCAAATCTGCCTAGGGACAAAGGATGGAAATTAGCCACTGGCTATAATCCTGCATATTTACAAGTGTTTTATTAATATGTAATGTCCCTGATTATTTTCAAATATAAATAAATCTCTCTCTCTCTCAAATTAATGTGGTTGACAGTGCAGCTACTGCAAGATAAGGTTGTTAAAATTTAAGTGCCGGAGTGATGAATACTCTGCAACAGATAATATTAATGCAGCTGAAGATAAATATATGTACAGATGCCAATGCAAATACAGATTTTTTTTTTTGTAGAAGGAGCTTAAAATTAAAAACAGTTAAATAAGGAATAAGAAATATTCCATGTAGTATTATGTTTTGAAACAATGAAATCACAAGAGATAAATGCCCTGGCCAATATATGATAAAAGAAGAATACACTAACACATGATAAAAATATAAAACATGTATGCTGGAGGGACAAAAAAATAGGTCTAATTAGGGATGCATGATTTTGGATTTTTCGCCACTGTCCAGTTTGCCAAAATGTAACAACTTATTTAGCCGATGCCAATATTGGTATGTCCACTTTTCCTCCACCTAATTTTAGTGATCGTCAAGTTTCCTCTGTAGTGGAGTTAACATCATGTTGTCCTATCGTGACGGCCCACCAGCAGAAGGAACAAGCAGGTCGGAGGTCGCGCGCATCCAAAAAACTTCTGCACGAGCAAACTAAGATGAGAAGCGGACAGGAGATTTGCACACTGTATCAACAGCTCCCAGTAGTTTTAATCATGCAATGTTTTGATCAAACAGAGATCTTCGTCAGGTATTTTGAAATCTGACAAAGATCTGTTAGATCGAAACGGATACTCCTGTCTGGTTCTTTCACCAGCAGATGGAGACATGAAATAAAATGCTTTTCAGTGTATGTAATATTCTTTCATTGTGCAAAATAAGAAACAGCATGTTCACCATCACAGAGGCAGATAATATTTCCAGAATACCACTGATCGCTTGATGGTTACTCCCTCTGGGCTGGAAACCATACAGGCCATAACGTAGACCAGCAACCAGAGAAAAAACTCTGAGGACTTATTTTAGGAGGAGGACTTGAATGCAACACGGGAGGACCTGAAGCAGATGCAGTGAAGGAGGATAGCAGTGCAGAACATGTGACTGGGCTTTGGTAGCATGTGACGGCAGTGCCATTAACCAGGTCTGTGAGAAAGAAGAGGGGAAGAGGATTAGTTTGGAAAGATGTGGGAACTGTCAACATTAGTTTAGTTGAACAGAAGTAGTCTTTTCTTTATACGTGTACTCCATCTCAGAGGGAAACTTCTACTCCCTTGTTTCTAAAATGTGACGTGGTGTTATCAATGAAACTCCCCAACAGTTTATTCACGTCCAGCTGAAATGATCAGTGCATTAATCATTTAGTCGACTGACAGGAAATTAATGTGAAACTATTTTGACGGCTGGAGTCTTTTTCATGTCAAACATTTCATGGTTCCACCTTCACAAATGTGAAGTTTTGCTGCTTTTCCTTTTTAATAATGTTAATAATTGTAGTGTATTAGTACTAATGTTGAGGTTTGGACAGTTGGCTGGACAAAACAAACGTTTTGAAGTACAAATCTGTAAAATACAGATAAAATGCAGCAGCAGTGAAGACGCAGAGTGCTCGGGTCATCATTCAAGTTGCATCTGAGGTCTGCACAACTGCTGCAGTGACAAAGGTTCCACTGGGTGCTGCTAACATTCACCATGTTTCCTCACATTACATCTGAAAAATAAACAGCGTGACTGTCACGTACCTCGTTAAGGACGACCTTCAGAAAGAATATTACCTTTCATCTAAATAAATCAATGTAACACAAAAGCGGTCGCACAGTGTTTGGGTGTACCACAGAGGGTGTCACTGGGGTACTTGTGATGGGAGAGTCTCTGTATGGACCAAGTATAGAGCCTGGACTGGCAGCTAGAGAGGTGTCAGTTCGCCTCCTTGGCACTGCTGAGGTGCCCTGGAGCAAGGCGCTGAACCCCCAACTGCTCGGGGCGCCTGTCCAAGGCAGCCCCCTCACTCTGACACCTCTCCATGTAATGTATGTATAGGTTCTGTTTGTGCATGTGTGTGTATTTCAGGCCTGTGTGTGTATTTGACAACAGAGTGAAAAAAAATAATTTAAAAATGAGGTATGTCAGTATTTATAAAGTATATCTATTTCTTGGTATTTTCACTGTCACAAACTATCAGTCGGTTAATGGAGATAATAATCAGCAGGTTAAAATGCAACTCTGGTATGTTTCAACATGGACCCTGTTTCCAGATGATTTTGTGTCTAAGTGACTTAAAGGAGCAGTCCAGTATTTTGCACTTTGAGCCCCATTCCTGGTTGTTTATGATGAAATAGAGTGGTTAAGACCAAAATCTTGACGATTGCTCCTTCTCTGACAATTTGAGAGAATTTGTCTTTCCCCTGCCTGGCTTAACAATGCTGTCTATGGCCATGTGTAAATCTGTCCTAAAACCACCTTAAACGTTGGTTTTCAAAGCCATGAAACTCACCCAGTGGTCAGTGGTGTTCCTTGATGTTCCCACATAAAAATCGTAGCAAACTGTGGTTTCCATCCGTGTTTTCTATTCATCTGGATTGTGGAACTATTTTTTCAGCTGCCTCACACCCGTGTGTAAACTTCCGCTTGATCGTTGGTTTGACCCTGAAGCGTTATACACTCCAGCCCACTTGATGGCGATAATGCTCCTTTACGTGAGTGTCGCCAACCGGCAGGAAACCATTGCAATGTAATGGGACACAGAAAGAAGCAGAAGAAGAAGGCTGGCGTTGCGTTCAAAGGCATCGTACTGCGAAGGTTGTTTACAAGCCAGTAATAATGGGCAAGTTTTGTGTGGTCAGCGACTGCAGGAGAATTCCTCCGAAGAGGAGGAGCGCACACAGCACTGTCGAGCCGGCACTTTGGCTGAGCTAAAAGACTACAATGACTACAACCTTGTCGTAAACAACCCCCTTTCTGTTTCCTGTGGCGGATTACTACCAACGGACAATGAGGCTTCCTATAGGAAATCAATGCATGGACAAAATGTCAAATAAATCATCACAGAAACCACAGTTTGCTACGATTTTTATGTGGGAACATCAAGGAACACCACTGACCACTGGGTGAGTTTCATGGCTTTGAAAACCAACGTTTAAGGTGGTTTTAGGACAGATTTACACATGGCCATAGACAGCATTGTTAAGCCAGGCAGGGGAAAGACAAATTCTCTCAAATTGTCAGAGAAGGAGCAATCGTCAAGATTTTGGTCTTAACCACTCTATTTCATCATAAACAACCAGGAATGGAGCTCAACGTGCAAAATACTGGACTGCTCCTTTAAAGGATCAAGAGTTTTTGATATCGGCCCAGTATTGAGTCGCTTGCAGGGGCGTACATTTGACAGTGCGGGCAGTGCGGTTGCACCGGGGCCCATGTGGTGGGGATAGAGTGGTTGGAGGGCCCACTCTCTGAGTGAGTGATTCAACTTGCCTCCTCAGAAGTCCACCTGTGTTCAAAGAAGAACACACGTTCAAATACAAATTCTGTCCTCTGCTTTAGGCTCTCGAGAAGGCAAACCCGTCTGTCAGGGTTTCTTTTTTTTTTTTTTTTTACTTTTGTGAAATAGTCAATAGCAAAATATAACAAATTATATGTTCATTTTACTCTACAAATAAACTTTTTAAAAATCCATATAATGAGCAATGTCTTATTTTATTTGGTATTTTTGTCATATACAGATTTGCAGGGATGATTAGTAATATGTCTGTATTTGATTATGTGACAATATTCTGTATTCTTTATTCTACATTCTAAAATATACAGCTGTTTTGACTCAAATTCTGGCACAAGGGCCTGTTGTAATAGTACGCACTGGGGCCCATCCTAACTATTGTATGCTACTGGTAGATAGACTGGGCATTTGTGCACCGTCAGCGCACATCCACTGACAGTGCTTGTCTTGAGCAGCTTACAGTTCTAAGTGACAATGTTAAAGAAACAATCACAGAGCTAAACCTTATTGTTGAAGAGTAAGCTCCTCTTTGTTTAACCAGAAACAGCCCAGAAATTCCCAAACCCACCAGACTCCATTTAAATAAACAGTCATTCCAGTGTGTGTAGAGGCAGCATGTTGTCACATCTGACTGGGTGTATTAAGGGTTTATTTCAACCAAACCAGAGTCGGTGATTGTTGGAACAGTGGGAAGACAAACCAAGATGGCTTTTGTGAGTTTTATTTTGCTTCTGTCGACTTTGAATGAAGTGTGTTTTACCAGGATAAAATGACTGTTTATTTAAATGGAGTCTGGTGGGTTTAGTGATGGAGATTTCAGGGCTGTTTCTTGTTAAACTAAAAGGATCTTACGCTTCAACAAAAAGGTCCATCTCTGCAGGGATACTTTCCATAATGTTGTCAGACCCTTAAATAAATATCTGAGCCTGTCGGTGGCAAAAACAAGCACCTTTAATGGACGTACACTGACAGTGTGAACAAGCCCTGAGAGGTTTATTACAACCTGTTTCACCACCTCTGTCTGCAGGACCAAGTCTCGTTCCCATGAGTCACTTAGGGCATTTTCACACCTGTAGTTTGGTTTGTTTGGTTGCACCACAGGGTGTTGCATTGTAGTTTTGGTTCGGTTCCTGTTCACACTGACTTTTTACGAAGGAACCAAGAGAAGTAAACATGAAGCTCGACCGACTGACAGGGAACCATGTGACTGACAGAAGTTTCTGCAGCAGCACTTTAATGCTTCTGAAGTCTTTTTGTTTCTGTCCTTTGGTTTCACAAAGAGCTCATCGAGAAATAAGTGATAGTAAGCATTGTTAGGGGGCTGTTTTTAGACGCAAATCAATCTCATGTTATGAATAATGACCAACACAGAGACAGGATGAAAACAAGGCGTCTTGTACAGTCATGATTTGGGGCCCAACACTGTGAGATCACTGTCACACACTCTTTAATGGACTTACTGAGCAGACAAAATCCATGGAGTCAGATGCAATGAAGACAGTTTTAACAGTTTTTTTAATAAAGGAAAATACCCACACTGATGTGAACATGTGTTACCATGGTTACACGCGTGCATTAGCATAAATAGGTTATGGGATATACGTGGCCCTTATTAGGATCAGTTACTAGATGGCGGACAGATTTCACGATCAGCAGATGGATTTATTTTTGGTTCAGCTGTTGCTAAAATCACATATCTGCTGTCATAAAATCCCGTGGTTAGTTCGTCTTCTTTCACACTGTAAACAAACCGCACCAGAGTCCGTTTGGAAGCAGACCGAGACCAGCCTTTTCGAGCGGTCTCTGTTCGGTAGTTTGGTCCGCAACAGGGTTTAATTGACAGCTGTCGCTCCAGCCCAAACGAACCACTCTAACCACGCAAACTGACCTGAGTTCGTTTAAACAGAACCAAACAGGTTAGGTGTGAAAGCAGCCTTAGACACAAAAACGTGGGGAGACAGAGTCCAGGTTGAAAAATGAAAATAATCATTAGTTGAAGATGAGCTCCAATTCAACCAACTGCAACAGTAAAATCCTGCTTTTACATTAAAGCACGAGTCAGAATCACCCAATGAGATCATATATGACGGTATAAAAAATAGTATAAAAGTAATCAGAACAATTAATTTCAATCTGAGCAATTTCAGGCAAATAAGATCCTCTTTAACTGAAGAAGCAGCAAAAATATTCATACACTCTATGATATTCTCACACATTGAGTATTGCCTCACAAATTGGTCTTTGACGGGAAAAACCATACTTAAACCAATTGAATCTCTCTATAAAAAAACCCTGAAAACTTTTGACAAAAAATCATTCTCTTATCATCACTGTGACATCCTTACACGTCATAATCTACTGAGCTTTGACAGTCTTATCACGCTTAAACTTGCATGTTGTGTGTATAAGATTGTGAACGGATTTGCACCTCCACCCCTGAGTCAGTTTTTTGAACGTAAATCCACTAACGGTACCAACACTAGAGCAACTACACGAGGAGACTGCGCAATTCCATTTAGGCGCACCTCCTTCTCACAGTCTGCTCTATCAGTCAGAGGCAGCAAAATCTGGAATGGCCTGCCAACTTCCATAAGAGACTGCTCTACCTTTCTCATATTTAAAAGGCATTTAAAAGACTGGCTCAAGTCCAACCAGACCTGTAATCTTTGTTAACGGAATGTACTTAGCTCCCCATGCCGCTGCACATGTTCCCTCAAGGGCATGCGCAGTGACATGGGTAAACCATAAGGAGCACTGCAGCACTTTACATATGTACTACCTCTCCTTAATTCATCTTGCACCCCAACAACTTCTGTGAGCAGAGCACTGCAGCACTTTATGTCTTTGGTTTCGTTGTGTCTCTCAGTCCATCTTAGCACAACTCCAACAAGAAACCCTGCTCTGGTCTTTGCATTGCTGCACCTTCATCACAATTATTCATCCCTGACAGTTCATCTTGCCCAATTTGATTTAATTGCACCCTACATAATGGTTTTTGTTGTGTATTACTGTCTATTTGTTGTCTTTGTCTCCGTAGTATTGTATTGCTTGTCCCTCTTTTAGTGTCATATTGATATGTTGTATTCTTACTTCAAATTTTATGTCTCCTATGTCCCTGTTTTTATGTTTTTATGTATTATGACCCTTGCATGTCTTAATGGCTTTAACACCATGCCGGAGGACTACGGTTGGAAACTAGCCTCTGGCTAACACTGGCACATTTACAGAAATGTATGATTAATGTGCACTGTCCTCTCTAAAAAAAAAAAAAAAAAAGTATAACAGTCACAGAGGAAGGGTTAGTCTCTTAATTCTTTAACCATTTGTACTGATTATACTTAACAATTTCTGATTATTTCCTCCACTGCTGCCTCTCACTATCACGATACTTAATTCACGGTACAATATTATTACAGAACGTTTTGGGATGTGCTGAGTATTGTGATAACACATTGCGATTTATTACTTTTTTTATTTTCAACTGCAGATTATGTCACCAGAGGAAAACTTTTTCAACATCTGTGTTGTCTGACCAGATAAAGTTTGCAGTCTGTTCTCACTTTGATGGTTTTTATTGTTGTATGTGTGTAAAAACAAACTGACTGTATTATTCTGGTAGGCCTCCAACATATTAATTTGTTTTAATTAATTTAACTTAACAGCTGTTTTATTTTATTGTGTATCTGTCTTAAATGTAAAGCACTTTGTGATTTTCTTTTTAATCTGTGAAAGGTGCTATCCAAAAACTTTACTTACTCACCTCTACTCCCACTTTTCTGTTGAACTTTTTCTGTCTGCGTGAGAAGATCTGTTCCAGTATATCATGCACCGCTCTGAGATAACATAAATGTACTGCAGCGACTGTATCAGCTGGTTGAAGCCACACACACAGTTGAGATAAACATTTAAAAAAAAAAACCCACAGAGCTGAAAACTGAGCCCATGTCAATCCCAACAATCCCCTGCCACCCAAATCTGTAATCAAACCCACCCACAAGACAAATAGTGGTTTAGTTTTTCTGCCAGCATGTAATGTTTGTCCTGTGAAAACCAGCATTCAGTTTAGCCACCGCTCAGCTTGTCTTTAAATCCATTTTAAAAGTAAAAAGAAACTGATGTGAGGTGTTAGAGGTGATAGAGTGTTTGCAGGAGGAACATAAGATATACACAATAGTTATGAGTTGTTGTTGTTGTCGATGGTTCTCACTGCTTTTGGTTTACCTCTGGACTCAGCTAATATTTACCAGGATTTGTGTTAATGTCCAACCTGGGATCAACATATTTAGACCAACAAGGCTTCAAGGCCAAACACAAACAGGATTAAACCGAGCTGAATTCTGAGCAGAGAGCTAAAGTACCAGTCTGGCAAACCTCGTGTTCAGACTCTGAGCCTTTCCCAAACCCCTCTCCTACACCCTCTCCCTTCCCACTTCCACTCGGTGTGTTCACCTTCACATTAAGTGTCATCTCAAACCAACTAGCTGGGAGGGGAAGTGGGTTATAAAACCCTCAAGCAGTGAGCCTGCATCAGTGCCGAGTTAATGACCACGTACAATGCCACATCGTGTTTGTCATGGAAGATGCTCCGTAAGTAGAAAGTTCTATGTGACAACCCTAATAAACGTAACTGCTCAAACTAAAGGGGGATTTACACTTGTGTGTCAGCTCTGTGCAGACCCTACGCTATTGTGAGCATTATACTTGTGCGGTGGTGTCTGTGTCACTCTGCAGTTACACCTCCAAAACACTAGTCCGGGGCGGGGTTTCTGTGAAGTGCTGTGAAGTTTAGTTGATTCAAAATACGCCCTAAACACACACATTAAACACACATTAAACATGGCTTCATAGAGACAGTTTCAAACACAAATCAGCTTCACTATAACTGGCAGCATTCACAGACAAACACTTGTCTTTATCTGGACACATTTTCCCCACAAAAACAACATGCTAACGTTATTAGCACAAGCCTATGGCATTTTACATTGTATAAATTAGCCTAGTGGCTAGCAGACCTTTTTCTCTGTTAATATAAAACCAGGGACAACAGCAACATTTAACATAGGTAACGTTACCAAATTCAGCTCCATCACAGCTCACAAGGTTCACTGACAAAACAACTGTCTTATACTAAACACATTTTCCAAACAAATACAACATGCTAACGTTATTAGCACAAGCCTATGGCATTTTACATTGTATAAATTAGCCTAGCAGCTAGCAGAGATTTCCTCTGCTCATATTTCAGCCAGGATAAATCACACACAGTGTGTGGAGGCTTTATTGTCTTCACACTTGTTTATCTGTGAAATTAAAGAAAAAAGTTTAGTTTCCACTGAGGGAAATGGTTTCAGCTCACAGAGACAGACAGGAGGTCTGCGTCACCGCGAGTTACATGTCTAGGGAGGTGCACATGAGGCTACAGCGTAGGTTATGGTGCAGGCTCTACCTCGACACAGAGCCTAAGCTGTAGATACAGTGCGTAAGAAACATTTACTTATGTCATAGGGAGGTTAAAACCTTGAACGTGCATTTTATCTTGGATCAAATATACCCTTTACTAAAAAACGATAGTCATGTTGATCATGCCTCCACGCCGGCGATAGCTGTGGCAGAGGCATTATGTTTTCAAGCTGTCCATCCCCATTCTTGTGAATGCAATATCTCAAGAACACCTTGATGGTAATTCTTCAAATTTGGCACAAACATTCCCTTAGATTGAACCATGAGCTCATTAGAATTTGCTCATATGCTAATTGTGACAAAATTCCTCACAGATGTCTAACAGGATAAAATGACAATGTGATGACATTTAATATCCAAAAGGTCAAAGGTCAACTTCACTGTGACATCATAATGTTCTGCATGAAACACTTTCTGGCCTTTATTTAGCGTCATATCTCAGGAACAGGAGGGGAGACATTTGGGCAGATACTGAATCTGTGACTCTAATCTTGAAGCTGTGCTGATTGTATAGATCTCCTGTGTGTGAAGCGTCCATGTTTTCACAAACACGGACATAAACTGTAAACTGTAACCTGTAACTATCCAGTCTCATTGTGAGGTGTTAAAGCAACTGTTGCAAAAACCGAGCAACTTTTAAACATCAGAGAATAAACAAAAAGATATTTAAGGAAGGAATGCCACCAACGAAGCTTAGGAGTAAGTTTTACTTCCAGTTATGTATTATTTATTTATTTATTCATTTATTTATTTACTTACTTAGCAATTTGCTCATGCTAATGACTAAAGGATAACATAGAAAAAAAAGTTTTATTTTTCGTCATGATTATGAAATGTTACAACAATTTCCCTCTCTGCTGCAGAGGGAAGTTTGTCCCAAAGCTTGCTGCTGTATTTATACCCTACACTTTAATTAATGAAGGGTGAGGTGACTACAAACATATTTACACTCCGTCACGGACAGCAGACACATTCCGTTTGTAGTGTACATGACACGACCGTACAAACAGCGCCCGCCACAAGTACAAGACAAAGCCGCCAGTGCAATGGTAATCTGACCCCTGCTACGAGGCAGTACTGTTGTGAATGACGGAGACTAAATGTAGCAATAATCCATTTTATAATTCATAATACATGAAGATGTGATTCACTTCATAAGTAATGAGATGTAACCCTTCCCATTACCCTTACCTTAACCACCTCTTGTTTAACATAATACTTCATAGCTAGCTAATTGCTAACTTTGCAATTCTATCTGGATTTTTAAATGCGGGCCGAGAAGCGACGGGGGCTGATTGTGGACTGACACGTAGGTATGGAGGGCGGGTCATGTAGCTGCTTCAGGTGCAGTTATACCTACTTGAGTGAAGAAGCCATCAACATGTTCGTCTGTCTTGTAACACTGTGTGACTTCCTGTCTGTGGCTCTCAGCTCTAAGCCCACTGGTTCCTGCCGAAGACGTACATTTTTAAAAACACAAATATATAAATTCATCAGTAATTTTCTCAAACAGCTGCTCACTGTAGTTTTTATCAGACAAACGGGAGGAAATAGTGACTTGTTGGGGACTATTTTCAGCGGCGGATTAATCCACTCTTGTTGCTCTAATGAGTGTTTGTTAGCAGGACAGTGTGTGTGTGTGTGACTGAGTCAAAATAAACTAGAGTGTGTTCATGGTGATGAAGGAACATGTGACCCACGTGACACGAGTCACTGATGTGTTTTGAATGGAAGAAGACAGGCTGTGATTCGTTCACTGAGGGTTTGAATCTGAACATGAGATGTTTTCTCAGTAACATTATCAGTTACCTTCAGGCCCACGTGTGCTGTAATCACACAGCATGAACAGATGTTGTGAACCTTACAGAGTCTCAAAGACTGAACTCAAATAGTGATGTCCTCTCTGAAGAAATTTCCTCTCAGAGAAACTTTAGCAGAACTAAATCCCTGAGGTGCTAAAGCTCAAAGTGTCAGAGGATCAGGATCGCACAGGGGTCAACACTCAGGGCAAAGCCTCACAGGAAAGCTTTTATCTGCCCTTCACATGTTGAGAAGAAGCTGAGCTCCTCTCACCCAGCCCACAGAAACAATATTGGTTTTGGACTCAGTGGTGGCTGCTGCGTGGGTGTGTCCCTGTGTCTGTGCAGAGTGAAATGCAGCTTCACTTTAGGCTCAGCGTTTGAGGACAGTGCTGATCAAATTATTACTGTTTAACTGTATAAAACATCTTCAGGAACTTGAAATTGAACAGTGACTATAAAAGACTTGAGTACTGAAAAACAGTTTTGAGGTACTTGTGCTGTACTTTACTTGAGTATTCCCATTTATAGTACTTTATGCATCGACTTCAGTGTATTTCAAAGAGAAACTTTTCCTCCTATATTAATCTGACAGCTGTGGACAGACACCATGTACTTTATACATCTGCATATAAATAAACCTCTGATCAGTTTATTAAATAACTGACTACAATATGTATAATATAACATATTATAACATATTTACCATCATATATTTTACTATAATTGCTAATTTTTTTTTAATGATAATTTAAAAATGTACACACATTTATGATGATATATAAAGGACAATCAGCATTTAATTTTCCGATTGCGAAACATATTACCATAAAAATGTAACTTTAATTGCAAGTGTCATTTTAATGACTACAGTATGTATAAATTATTGTATATTTACAGCTGTGCAACGGCTCTACAAAGTGTGAAAATGATAATATACACACTATAATATGATTATTAATAAGAATAATAATAAACGTTTATTTGTAAAGCACTTTTCAGAATAAAGTTACAAGTTTAACAGTGCGGGTTAAACCCAGATTTTAAAAAATGCAGGATTTAGGTAAATAAAATTGAGCAAATTTTGAGAAACAGGAAAGAAACAAAGAAACCCAATAATAAAGAAATAAAAGATGTTGGCAACAAACTGCCCTGAAAATTGCACTATTATTATTATTATTATTATTATTATTATTATTATTACCACTACTGTTATTATCATTATTATGATACAACAACAACAACAACAACAACAACAACAACTACAAATAATAATCATAATAGTAATATGAATAATAAGAATTAGAATAATGATGATGATAAACATTAATAAAAATGTAATTATTATGATCATTTTGTGTATACTTATTTAACACTACAGGCCTGTGAGTTATCTCCATGTATTTATTGGGTGAATCAGCTGAGTCACTAAATAAACAGTCACAATTTGCTTTTTCGTGCTTCACTAACATTTACTTTTGTCTGCTTACAGACCAGGGGTCTGCATGAATGAGCCACGTCTTCTGGAGTCATAAAAACATGTCATTTATTCATGTTAAAACAAATAAATAAATAAAAATTTAAGGCATGTAGTCGACCCTTTAAAAGCTGCAGCTCTGTGATTTAACATTTGGCTGTGTGGGATCTCTGCAGGTGTAAATACACCTAAGCACATTTACTCTAGTAAAAATCTGAGGTTCTTGAGTGTTTCAGTTTGATACTTTACTTCTAGTCTGCCACATCTCCGAGGGAAATATTGTATATAATACTGCATTACATTTATTTGACAGCTTCAGTTTACAGATCAACACCACAGTGAGTTAACTGGAGTGTTACCTTAACTTTCCACAAGGGGGCGACACCTTACAGCAGAACTCGTGTGTGGAGGAACTGAAGTGTATTTTGGAGGAGGGACACTTCTGCTGCTGGCACCTGCTTGTGACTGAAAGCATTATATTATAATTTAATTAGTGATACTGTTGGAGCATCAGGTTACTGTTGTAGCTGTTTCAGGTGGAGCTATCGTTGAAACTACTTTTTCGTTTTTTCAGTGTTAAATCTTTAATTTGCTCTGAACTGAACACACAGTGGCTGTTATGATATTAACTGTGTGTAGAGGTGCATGAGTTTTGACAACTATTTGAATTTACTCTTGGATTACTGTTTTTAAGTCTCAAGAGAAATAAAATACAGAAGCACAAAGTCAGTGGACTTCAGTTCTTTTGATATTCAACCCAATCACCAGAACAAAATGCTGGCATGGTACGTTTCTGCAGACCATGGATACGTTACATTTGTGTTATTATGTGGCACATATATTAAAACTTTAGTTTCAACAATGCTGTGGTTTATGTGTGGCTAGATTTAGGCACAAAAAACACACAGTCATGGTTAATAAAAGATCATCTTCTAGCTTAAAATACCCATTTTTCATGCCGCTATCCCAGCTGGAAATGCAGTGATATCTCTGCAAAAAACAAATGATTTTTATGCCACTATGTTGACAGCAAACACTACAATGTCACACATACACACACAAAAACAGACTGCTTTTTGTGGCACCATTCCAGCAGGAAACAACGATGTCTCAATAAACATGCATAAGGTCTCTGGAAAAAAAAAAAACACTTTTTGTGCCACTATGCTGGCAGTGAACATAATAATGTCTCTATAAAAAAATGAAAAAATAAAACGCTTGTCATGGCACTATCTAAGCTGGTCTCAAAGTCTCAGTAAAAACCACCTTTTATGGCACCGTCTTGCTGCAATGAAATGCAGCAGTGTCTGTAAAAAACAAACAATATTTATGCCACTTTGCTGGCAGGAAACACTACAATGTCACACATACACACACAAAAAAAGACTGCTTTTTGTGGCACCATCCCAGCAGGAAACACAACGATGTCTCGATAAAAACAATCACTTTTCATGGCACTGTCTTTGCAGGAAACACAGCAATATCTCTGTAAAAGAACATCCGCTGTTGTGGCACTGTCTTGGCTTGAAATGCAGCGATATCTGTAAAAAAACAAATGCTTTTCACGGCACTATCTTAGCTGAAAGCACAGCAATGTCTCTGTAAAAACCAACCACCTCTCATGGCACAATCCCAGCAGGAATCTCTGTAAGAAAAAAAAAAAAAACATCTGCTTTTGTGGCACTTTCTTGGCTGGAAATGCAGCAGTGTCTCAACAGAAAACAATCGCTTTTCATTGCACTATCTTAGCTGAAAGCACAGCAATGTCGCCGTAAAAACCAACCACCTCTCATGGCGCTGTCTCGGCTGGAAACACAGCAATATCTCTGTAAGAAAAAAAAAAAAAAACATCTGCTTTTGTGGCACTGTTGTGGCTTGAAATGCAACAGTGTCTCTGTAAAAAACAAATGCTTTTCATGGCACTATCTTACCTGAAATTACAGCGATGTCTTGGTAAAAACCAACCGCCTCTCATGGCGCTGTCTCGGCTGGAAAGACAGCAATATCTCTGTTAAAAGAAAAAACATCTGCTTTTGTGGCACTTTCGTGGCTTGAAATGCAGCAGTGTCTCTGTAAAAAACACATGCTTTCGTGCCACTATCCCAGCAGGAAACACAATAATGTCTCAACAAAAAACAATCACTTTTCATGGCACTATCTTGGCTGGAAACACAGCAATGTCTCGATGCTTTTCATGGCACTATGCTGGCAGGAAAAACAATAATGTCCAGCTATCTTAGTTGGAAGTACAGCAATGTCTTGGTAAAAAACAACTGCCTTTCATGGCATTGTCTTGCAGTGAAATGCAGGGATGTCTCTGTGAAAAACAAATAACTTTTATGCCACTATGGTGGCAGGAATAGCAATAACTCAGAAAAGAAGAACTGCTTTTTGTGGCACCATCCCAGCAGGAAACAGCAATGTCTCTGTAAAAAACAAATACTTTTCATGCCACTGTCTTAGCTATAGTACAGCGATGTCTCAGTGAGATCCAACCACCTTTTATGACACTGTCTCGGCTTGAAATGCAGTGATGTTTCAATAAAATACGAATGCTTTTCGTGGCACTGTGCTAGCAGAAAAAATAGCAATGAGTCACTTAATTACATTCACTTTTTCGTGGCAGGAAACACAGTGATGTGTTAAAACATGGTAAAAAAAAAAACGACCCGACCCCAGTGCCAGAGTACACCCACACTGGTGCCTAAAAATCCACTTAACACAGAAATGACTCGCTAAAAACAACTGGTTTTGTTGTTTGTCTCCAACAATTCCCCTCCACCTCCAGATGACAACAGTAGCTCATACACTACGTCCCTTTACATTGATATGAAATGTATAAAACATACAAATGCAATGTATTTGTGGTTTACACAAACGTACCATGCCAACATTTTCCTCTGGCCTCTGATCTGTGACATTTCCCTGTCTTCATTAAAGACAAAGGAGAATAACATGATGATGGAACTTACTGACAAATTATTTTACATGTGATTCATGAGTTAAATGTTTTGAGGTCAGAGGGCAAACGAAGCGTTGTGCTGCTCAGTATAAAACAATGTGGTGATTTTATGCAGTGTTTTTAAGAACTGCAGAGAATGTCGTGACTTCTTCCGTCAGTCTATCATTTCAAAGATCTTGTTTAATGAAGGCGCTCTCGTCAAATGACCCACTTACTGTTGAAACACAGACGATTGCGTCGGCAGTTATATTTCACAGAGAGATGTTTTACAGTGTGTCTGAGAGTTTCATCAACTTTCTTTTTAAGGCCTTTAATATGATGTATGTGATGAAATTTGTATGACAGGATGATGGTGATGAAACTGTCTGCTCCAGATGTCTATTTTAAACATTTTCCTCTCTGTAGAAGAAACGTCACACACTCTTTATTCCTCACCTGCGTCTCTAATGTGACAGCTGAGTGTGTGCTCCTCTGTTTTCCTCCGGTCTTATTAGTCGCTGCTTAAATGTGAATAATAAACGTCATGACAGAGCTTCAAACAGCAGTCCTCATCACTTTTACTGTGATCAAAGAGGGGAGACATCAGATACGATGACCATAATATATTAATGGACATTGACTGCTTCAATCAATTTCATGACTCTGTGGTTTCTGATTCAGCTGCTTTTCAGAATTCACTCAACAACTCACCTTACAGAACTGAGACCACTCATTTTAGGACAAAAATGCTGACATTAAAGCAGATGTGTTTCTTTATTCATTCATTCATTCATTTTCCATAAGTGCTTGTCCTGTTAGGGGTCACGGGGGGGTGGAGCCTATCCCAGCTGACACTGGGCGAGAGGCGTTCCTTGATGTTCCCACATAAAAATCGTAGCAAACTGTTGTTTCTGTGATGATTTATTTGACATTTTGTCCATGCATTGATTTCCTATAGGAAGCCTCATTGTCCGTTGGTAGTAATCCGCCACTGGAAACAGAAAGGGGGTTGTTTACGACAAGGTTGTAGTCATTGTAGTCTTTTAGCTCGACAGTGCTGTGTGCGCTCCTCCTCTTCGGAGGAATTCTCCTGCAGTCACTGACCACACAAAACTTGCCCATTATTACTGGCTTGTAAACAACCTTCACAGTACGATGCCTTTGAACACAACGCCAGCCTTCTTCTTCTGCTTCTTTCTGTGTCCCATTACATTGCAACGGTTTCCTGCCGGTTGGCGACACTCACGTAAAGGAGCATTATCACCATCAAGTGGGCTGGAGTGTATAACGCTTCAGGGTCAAACCAACGATCAAGCGGAAGTTTACACACGGGTGTGAGGCAGCTGAAAAAATAGTTCCACAATCCAGATGAATAGAAAACACGGATGGAAACCACAGTTTGCTACGATTTTTATGTGGGAACATCAAGGAACACCACTGACCACTGGGTGAGTTTCATGGCTTTGAAAACCAACGTTTAAGGTGGTTTTAGGACAGATTTACACATGGCCATAGACAGCATTGTTAAGCCAGGCAGGGGAAAGACAAATTCTCTCAAATTCTCAGAGAAGGAGCAATCGTCAAGAATTTGGTCGTAACCACTCTATTTCATCATAAACAACCAGGAATGGAGCTCAAAGTGCAAAATACTGGACTGCTCCTTTAACATTGTTATGAAATATATCCTGTGAGTTTTGTAATGATTGGACAAACAGTTTCTGATTTATAGTCTGATTTGTGTTATGATATTCAGTTTTGTTTTTTTTTTTTTGCATTTGCATTTGTAGCGCCCCCTTGTGGACGATTTGAATGAAACATTTGTTTTTGTCTTTCAGGTATTTATGTAGACATATCCTGCAAGTTTTATGATGATTGGCCTGAGGGTTATGGAGTTGGGTGTATTTCATGTGCTGAGCCACGCCCTTTTTTGTGGTCATTGGTTAATATCTTTAAAACACAATAAGACATCAACAAGTGTTTTCTCATAATGATCCACAGAAAATGTTGTTCAAATCAGACCTATGGTTAGGAGAGGAGTGTTTTTCAAAGAAATTAAAAATGGTGGAAATTCTCGTCAGGCAGACTGAAGTGGTTCTTGAGGCAAGTCATGACTTTTCAAAGTTGACCTTTATCATCACGCCCTCATCAGGCCAATTGGTGTCAAACTTGTTAAGCAGCATTTTAACTTTCAATCGCTGGTGTAAATTCCATGTGTCTAAGATGTATCATCTCACGGGAATTTATAATAACATTTCTGGAGAAAAATAATAAACCAGAACAAAACAATAAGATTTCAGCCCCTCGTGATAAAAGCAGAAGAAGACTTTGTGCGTGAGATTTCCTGACTGTGATTGGGATCTACTGTTTGGAGGAGGAGGAGGAGGAGGAGGAGGAGGAGGAGGAGGCAGTGAAAATAAATAGCTTATACAGCGGAGATTTTCCTAAGTAGATTCAGAAGAAATCCACCTTCTGTTATTTAGTTCAACTATCTCTGTCTCAGTGGGGTTCAGCTCTCCAGACCATCATCACATCTCATTTCTTCAGCTTCGATCAACCCTCCCACACGTTTCTCCTCAGTTCAGTTTCTGGCCTCTTCAACTCGTTCAGCCTCAGCTGTGACTGGTGTATTTCTTAAGATTTCAAAGTCATATTTCCAAACGTCCACGAAGCAGGGAAACACTGAGGAATTGTTTCTTTGAGGTTCTGCAGATTAAAACATCAGAACAGGTGCAAAGGCAAAGTTGTATTTGTCACTCAGCCATTATTGACTTAAAGGGACAGTTCAGATTTTTTTTAAAGTGGAGTTGTATGAAGCACGTATCCATTGACAGTATATCACATACAGTAGATGTCAGTCGGCTCGCCACCAGTTTGGAGAAGCAGACTGTCGTCTGACACGGAAGCTAAGCAATGTACTGCTGTGGACGGGGGCTGCAGCAAAATGTATTTTAGCCAACTAAAAAAATCAACGTAAGTTTAAGTGTATGCTGTATTGAGAGTATTTTCATTGTTTTACCTTTCTGTCAGACAGCTCATTACGTGAGAGAAGCCCTTAACAGCTTCAGCTTCACACCTACGCTTTCATTAAAGTCACCAGACTCCATTGGGAAAAATGGTAATTTTAGCTGGCTGAACACAGGAGCTGCTGGTCTACTGCTGCTTTAATCAGTTGGTCAGTTTGTGTTATTGTGTGACTCTGGTGCATCTGAACAAACCCTTTAAACACCAGAGTCACACATTAACACAAACTAACTAACTGATGGAGGCAGCAGTAGACCAGCAGCTCCTGTGTTCAGTGATGTTAAACCACCGTTTTTCTCAGTGGAGTCTGGCTTTGAAGAGAGTAATATGACGGCTTTATTTTCCTGTTGGAAATCACTGTCTTACATCAAGGTACAGCAGTGAAAACACACTAAACACACTTTGTTGCTGACCCCTGTCCCTAGCAGCGTTTCCAGCCATCATAGTGCAACAAATAGCGGTTGCTTTTATAGAGACTTTGGTATATTTCCAGCTGGAAAAGAGTCATGAAAAGCAGTTTTTCTGTAGCAACCTGTCACAGTATTTTTCCTGCCAGGTTAGTACCATGTTGTGTTTTTTAATGACCCGTTGCTAGGTTTCTCCTGGGGATAGTGTCACAAAAAGCAGCTGTTTTGAGCTGTGACAAGTGGAGGTTTTTAAATGACTCCTTACTGTGTTTCTTGCCAGGATAGTGCCACAAAAAGTGATTGTCTTTTAGCGATCATTGGTGTTTGTTTCCACCGGGGATTGTGCAACAAAAAGTTGTTTTTTACTGAGACATTGCTGCATTTCGTGCCGGGATAGTGCCGCATTAAGTGGTAAGGCACTGTTTGTCTCAATGGAGTCGGCTTTAAAGGGAGCCAAATAATGGCTTCCTTTGCCCGTTGGGAATCACCCTCTGACAGAAAGGTAAAGCAGTGAAAACATTCTAAATATAGCATACAATTAAATTGAGTGATTTTTTTTTTTAAATGTGCAAAACATGTTTTGTTGCTGAGCCCCGTCCACAGCAGCATTTCCAGCAGGGATAGTGCCACAGTACATGCAACCCTACAACCCTACTTCAAAAAAATCCGAACCATCCCCTTAATGTTATGTGCATTACACAGTCAGAGGATGTGTGTGTGATTCAGGCTTCTGCAGCCGAGGTCTAATTCCATTCACCTCCATCGCATTTAGGTGAAAACCAAACTGTCTGCAGAATTAGTGGGACTGTAGGCGTCAGTTTAAATGTTCAGGGGAAGATTTGTACAGACATGATCGTCTCCTCAGCTCTGTGTGCTGCTAAACAAACCAGTCAGCACTGACAGAAACTATTTGTGTTCAACAAAACATTTTAACGACTGGCTGAAACGTACCGAACCAAACTGCTCTGAAAACAGCTCATTTTAACACACTCAGACAGTCAGACCTGCCACACACTGATCTTATTTCACTGACTGGACTGATGTTCAGGTGAGTCGCTGCACTGCTGCTCTATCAATTACTCATTACCATTCAGATATTCAGCTGCGTTCCTACAGCGGCAGTGTTTGTTCAGACTTTGAGAGGAGCAGCAGTCATTATGCATGTGAGAGACAGCACCAAGGCTTTTAGCTGAAATTGTCCGCCCACGCATGTAGTTTTTTCAAAATATTTTTTCCTGCCGTGTTCTCAAGAAATGCACTCAATATGTAAACGAGTCAGACGCTCAAACAATTATTCAACTCAGTGAGTCAGAAGCACACGGTGAAATGTGGTGGCATTAAGTGTCATATTGGGGCTTGTTCATGTGCTGTTCCTGTCTTTTGTTACTGATGTGAAGAGTTTCATTTTGAAACGTTAAAGGAAAGGTGTTAAAGCTACGCCACTGATAATAACAGGGACACTTCCAGGAAGGTATTTAGAGGTTCTGATAATTCACTTTAATCCTTCCACTGTGGGAGCCTTTCAGTGAAAACAATACACATCTTTGAATTTGTCATTCACATGAACTTTGCAGGAGACTGGGAACAAAGTATTTTTGCATAGATAAATGTTAGTGAGGCCACAGTGATGCTCTGATGCATCAGTTGTTCCAGGAAGTGACTCGTCTTCTATATAAGTGACACCAACCTCTGGTGGTTGTAGTCACTATGGCGAGACACCTGCCAAGCTGCAGACCACTGTTTGAGACCGACAAACAACGAAGTGCAGTGTTTTCAGCGGCTTTTTAGCCACCAAACGCAGGTGTTTTGTAACGACACATTGCTGGGTTTTCATGGGGATAGTCGTTGTCTTTCCTGCCAAGGATATTAACATGAGAAGCTGCTGTTTTTTAGCGATCCATTGCTGTGTTTCCTGCCGGGATAGTGCCACAAAAAGCATTTGTTTTTTAGCCACCTGTCACTGTCTTTTCTGCCAGAATAGCGCCATGAGAGGCGGTGGTTTTTCAGTGATCTGTCACTGTGTTTCCTGCCAAGGAGAGTGCCACAAAAAGCAGTTGTTTCTATCAAGACATTGCTGCATTTCTAGCAAGGATAGTGCCACAAAAAAACAATAGTTTTTTAGCAACCTGTCACTGTTTCCTGCTGGAATAGTGCCACAAAAGCCGGTTGTTTTTGAGAGATCAATCGCTGTATTTCCTGCCGAAGATATTATCATGAGAAGTGGCTGTTTTTTATCAACTTGTCACTGTCTTTCCTGCCGGAATACTACCACAAAAAGTTATTTTTAAGAGATCAATCGCTGTGTTTCCTGCTGAAGATATTACCATGAGAAGCGACTGTTTTTTTAGCAATCCATTACTGTGTTTCCTATTGAGAGTAGTGGCACAAAAAGCACTTGTTTTTTAGCAACCTGTCACCGTTTCCTGCCGGAATATTGCCACAAAAGGCAGTTGTTTTTGAGAGATCAATTGCTGTGTTTCCTGCCGAAGATATTACCATGAGAAGCGACTGTTTTATAGAGATCCATCTTTGTGTTTCCTATTGAGAGTAGTGCCACAAAAAGCAGTTGTTTTTTAGGAACCCATCACTGTCTTTTCTGCTGGAATAGTGCCATGAGAGGCGGTGTTTTTTTAGCGATCTGTCACTGTGTTTCCTGCCAGGATAGTGCCACAAAAAGCAGCTGTTTCTTCACAATCCATCGCTGTGTTTCCTGCCGAGGATATTACCATGAGAAACACCTGTTTTTTAGCAACTTGTCACCTATTTCCTGCCAGAATACTACCACCAAAAGTTGTCTTTAGGAGATTAATCGCTGTGTTTCCTGCCGAGGATATTACCATAAGAAGCGACTGTTTTATAGAGATCCATCTTTGTGTTTTCTGCCGGAATAGTGCCATGAGAGGTGGTGGTTTTTTAGCGATCTGTCACTGTGTTTCCTGCCGAGGATAGTGCCACAAAAAGCAATCGTTTCTTACCAAGACATCGATGCATTTCTAGACATCCATTAACGAGCCATCACTGTGTTTCCTGCCGAGTACTGCCACAAAGAGCAATTGCTTTTTAGAGATCCGTCACTATTACCTGCCGAGGATAGCGCCACTTGAAGTGGTTGTTTTCTACCGAGACATTGCTTTGTTTTGAGCCGCAATAGTGCCACAAAAAGTGGTTGTTTTTTGCAGCTGGTTGCTGTGTTTCCTGCCGGGCACTGTGCCACAAAAAGCAGTAACGTATCCGTGGTTTGCAGAAACATACAATAGCAACAGCAACAGCTTTATTGTAGTGACGGGGTTGCAACAAAACATGTGACTGTAACACAGGAGACTGCTGTTTGTCAACTTTGGTTTCTTGTAGCCACAGCAGCCATTGTCCTCCACATGTTTAATATTGTAACCATGGTAACAAAACCACATTTTCTTCCCTGAAGCTGTTTTTGTGTGCAAACCAAACCATAACTACAGCACTCTCACATTATGAGCAGATTTATTTTGCAGCACTGATTCCTAACAGTTTTGAAGGCACAGACAAAAAGTTGTTGTCCAGCTAATAGCAAACGTTTAACCATTATTCACTGTGTTGCACCATCTCAGTGGAACATGAAAACATCTTAAAACATGAGTCACATTCAAACTTGAAAACACAGCGGCTTAAAAAAGAACCTGTGAGAATGCGAGTGCAGGAGTGCTAAGTGCTAAAGTGCTTCTGTATTTATTGCACACTGCTCTGTTGCACTAAGATTCAGCATCAGAGTTCAGCAGCTTGATGGAGGCTGGAACAAACGATAGCTGCAAGCGGTCTGATTTGCACTTTGGCACGCAGAGTCTTCTCCCTGATGGCAGAGGTTCGTATTCAGAGAAGAGTCCACAGCGATTTTCATTGCTTGTCTCATGACTGTCTGCTCGCACAGCCTCTGTATGGGCTCATATTCTCTCTTCTCTGTTATATCTTCATGTTGTTTTCACGTGCTGGCAAGCCAGCTCCCAGTTGCACTGATGCCAAACCATGCTGTAATCCTGTATCTAATGATGCTCTCTAGGACTGCCCAGTAGAACATCAGCATGATCTGCTGCTCTCTCTATACAGCCTCGACCTCTGTTACACTTCCATCAGTCTTTGGACCTGACCTGGCTTCACCCTCCGCTCTCTGTTTTCTCTCTGGTTTCTGTTCTAACAGGCAAACAGAGCCAGCGGTCACACGCTGAAGTCCTTGAGCGGCTGATGAGCGGTGACACAGCAGCTGACAATATCATTTAGTCTGATGATGTAGACGGCTGAGATGAACAGATTCCCATCAGCCCCTCTGGTCACCATCAGAGGCTGAGACACAGACTGACAGCGTGATGAGAGGGTCGGCTGCTGTGCTCCGGGTGTTTTTGTTTAATCAGGACGTGTCTGTGCTCTAATGAGACACTTTGGTGCCTCCTCTTCATCCCGCAGAAACTACACAGAATGTCTTTTTTTAATCTTCATACCCAGGCAGCACATTACATTATCCAGGAGTGACATTGTAACTTTGCCTGATATCAGACAGAACTGTCAGCTCATTACACTCTGGTTCCATCTTCAGTCTGACGTTGCGTCCGTCCAAACTGATTTCCATGGAGGGCAGGGATATGACTTTCCGTAACTGTTGGGGACCAAGCAGTGAGGCAACAAGGACACAGGCGCTATTGACCAAATTGTGGGTTTTTATTTAACAAAAAAATGCATGAAATATCAAACTAAGATATGATGAACAACTAGGCCTATAAAAGAGGTCAACACAACATAACTATACTCAATAATAACTAAACAAGGTGTTAACCAAACAAACTGACCTGCCCAAATTAAACACGAGGGAGCATATATATAGTGGCTTGGTCAAACCAAATAATCCACAAGAGGTAAATTAAAATGGACGGCAACTATACAAAGCAAACTAACTAAACCCAAACCCCCCCATGACATGGCAGCACATGGTTTGATCCAGATGAGGTAGCTCCAGGATTTAGAGCTGAATCCAAGTGTCCAGACTTCACCGCACTTGCAGACTCACAGACTTTGCGGGTGCGTTCACGGGAAGTCTGGGAGTGCTGGGAGTGCTGGGTGCTGTCTAAATCCACAGTTCATCCAGTCCACAAGGGGCCTCAAGCGGACTTTCTGCAGACTTCCAGAGAGTCCGCTTGAGGTGCAGACTTCAGCAGTTCCATAATTCATTGCAATTTGGACGTGAGGTTGTGGGTTTTTCAACTGCCAGAAAAAAACTTAGTTATTGACAGTTAGGTAAGATTAAAATGTTACTTGAATTGTGAAGGCCAGAAATAATATTCAACCACGTCATGATACAGAGAGATGTAGAAGTACAGACTGTAGAGGGACTGAAAATAGAAAATCCCCAAACAACCGCGGTAACTCAAAGACAAAGACATGTGATTAATATCAAACAATTTGCCTGTGTAACCCAACAATGCTAGAATATGTACACTTGAATTAAACAATGTAAAGTTAAAAGCAAATAAACACATTCTAGATAACAAACTAATGAATTTAAGTTTAGTGAAGTTAGTGAAGTTTCACTAAAGACTGACGTGTCCTCCCTAATCATCATTTTAAGTCCACACTGATGCGTTGCCGTGCCAACATATCTGTTTCGCTTGGGTTTTATGAGTGGAGCACAGTGAAGTGAAACAAACTACGGTGTCAGGAGATATTGAGAAGACATGTTGATTTAGAACAGCCTCATAGCAGCATCTATCTTATCTACAGCACTCGCCATTGTTGTTATCGGGACGATTGGCCAATCACGTCCTTCCGTGTAGCTCATTTGTTGTTTTTTATTTTAACTGAGGAACCACTGTTCCAAATTAATCAGTCAACTCGAAGTCAGTGGATCGGGCGAATTTCATGGTCTGGACACAAGCAGATTGTAACTATGATGTCATCATACATGTTTATTTCATTTCCAGTCTCTGGTTGAAGTTGAAACAAAGGTACATGGTTGGGGTTAGAAAAAAACATCATGATTTGTCTTAAAGTTACTACGGTTGTTACTAATGTAATGAAACATCGCAACATACGTCATGGCATACATCACTAGAAGAAGAAGAAGAAGCTTTATTGTCATTGTAAAAAAAAAAACAATGAAATTTTGTTTGGGGTCATGGTTCTTTCAGCAGTCTCTTCACAGCCATGGGGAAGAAGCTGTGTTTCAGTCTGTTGGTGCAGGCTCTCATGACTCGGAGTCTGCCAGAGGGAAGGCTGGTGAATAGAGAGTGTCCTGGGTGGGCGGGGTCATTCCGAATCTTTGTGGCCTGTCGGAGGAGGCGGCTGGAATAGATCTCCTCTAGGCGTGGAAGTGGGGAGCCGATGATCCACTCAGCCGTCTTGATGACCCGCTGCAGTTGTTTCTTTTCAGATGCAGTGCAGCTGGCGTACCACACCGTACAGCCATAGGTGAGGACACTCTCTATTGTGCAGTGGTAGAAGTTTCTCAGCAGAGGTGGAGGGAGTTTGTTCCTCCTCAGTGTTCTCAGAAAGAAGAGACGCTGCTGGGCCTTTTTGATGATGTGGGTGGTGTTCACAGTCCAGCCCAGGTCCTCCGAGATGTGCAGGCCAAGAAACTTAAAGCTCGTGACCCGTTCCACTTCCTCCCCATTGATGCTCAGGCCTGAGTGCAGTGTGGTCCTCGACTTCCGGAAGTCAATAATGACTTCTTTTGTCTTCTTGGTGTTGAGGTTGAGGTGGCTGTCACTGCACCAGGCCGCCAGTGCTCGGACCTCCTCCCTGTATGGTGTCTCAAACCGTTGTTGATGAGCCCCACAACGGTTGTATCATCCGCACTATATCATCACTAGCATAGCATGCTACACATATTAGCAAATGACGTTACTAAAATAACTCCACTGACTTTTGGTTTCACACAGGAAAGGAACAGCAGGCTCCTGAGTGAAAATCCGAAGTTTGTTTGACCCATCCACCTCCCCTCGCTCCCTATACGGACGACACACTCTTTATACTGCAGTATTTGGCTGCCACCACGAAGGGTGCCTCTAAGTGTTAGTGTCTGACACCAAGATCACTGGAAATCCACTTTTATACTTAAGTGTAGTTTAATGTCCTCCAGCATGAAAATGACGTAAAATACAAATATAGATACAGTCAACATGTCCTGATACCACTTGACGTGCTACATCCATCCAAACACCATTTCAAACCACGGCAGCAGCAGCACTGGTGCAGCAACGTGCCGGTACCCCCAAGGTACCCCGATCCACAGAAGGGCCTCCTTGGATTGGACATCTCTTGACATGTTAAGGCACATGCAAGCACCTCCGGGCAGTGTCCTGTGGTGTCTGGCACTGGAGCATTTGTGGTGGATCCTTTTGAGTCTTGTGGGTTGTGAAGTGGGGTTCCGGCAAGTCTCAAGGATTCTCCAGTGGATTGGTATCTGAGGAATTGAAAGCGGGGAGACCACTGCCATCAGGGAGTGCTGTTGCTGTGAGGGAGGGTACTTGGTGTGCAACAGTGTTTGGGTGGGTGGAGAGCGTCAAGTGGCATCCACGCAAATACCAGGACCAAAGGTTTCCCAGCAGAATATTGCTTTGTAACAAAACGATCAATGTTAATCACTTTACCTGCCAGTGGTTTGAATGATTTGGCTGATGGGTGCACTGCTGAAAAAATGGCAGCAACGCCTCAGTAAATATCCCCTGTATAAGTCCTGCAGACCAAACAGTGCTGAGAGACATTCAACACATCTGTGCTGGATAATTTTGTCATTTCTGTGCAGCAGTGGACAAAACTTCCTGAAGTCTGATGTGGGCGTTCTCAGGTTCACCGGAGGGAAACTTTTTTACTCAACATGTGAGAAATATTACAAACATGACACATCTTTCATTCTAGTGTGAGTCTGTTTTTGATTCAATTCAAGTCACTAAACTTTATTTATCCCCGAGGGCCAATTAAAAGAGACTCAGAGACAGTTGTGTTGATTATTTTGAGGAGTGCTTATCACCGAGCTGCAGCGCTCAGTGTTCTCTGAGCCTCTGATGCAGCTCTCCAACCATGTTATTACCAGGCAATATCTATTTCTCTGATCCATGATTACTGTGTGGGCGACTTGTTTCTTATAGGTCAACGCTGAATTGACTTCAGAACGTATTGGAGGGGTCAAATCAATACGAGCTGCTTTGGTAAGCTTACTCTCTGAGCCGTGGCTCGGCTCAATCGATTGTCACCAGGATGCGGGCTCAGGGGAGGCTGAAGGAAAGAGAGGTGGGGGTGGAGGTTTAGGTGGTGCTGGTGTGAGGAGGGGGATGGGGTGGAGGTTTGGGTGTTGTGAGGAGAGCTTTGTCAATGAGCTTCTGTATTGAAGGATAATCTGCAGGTCTGAAACTGGTCCACTTCATTAACAGATCGACAGCTCGATCGAGTCGGAGCCTGAACGGTGATCAGTGAAGCGAAGCAGCGAATATTGTACACCCACAGTGAGGGAGAGCAAGGCATGATGGGAGACAGTGAGGTGTGTTTGAGGAGAAACAGGAGATGGACACATAAATCACCGGTCAGCGTCACAGACTGAAGAGAAGAAAAACAAACGTCCTTCTTACAGTTCATTAAAAATAATAAAACAGAGAGTTTATGACACTGAATATTTTATGGAAATTACAGCTGAATTTTAAAAGCTTTGATTTTTATTTAATTCCTGTCAGGATTCTGTCATATCCCACCCTGCTCGTAGGTTTTGTTTTTCATTATGTCATTTCCTTCACTCATAGTTTCCTGTTTTATTTTGACATACTCACCTCTCCTATCGTTTCAAATACTTCACTTCCTGCCTTTTGTCTTTCCAGCCTGTGTGACTGTGCGTTTGATTACCCATACTACGCCAGAAAACAATACATAGTATGTCAAATGCAGTATGCCAAAGATACCAGGATGTTCTACTACATCCGGTCCGATTGTGCAGTATGTAAGCCAGCATGCTTTTCTGGCCGTCTGCACAGTGGACGATACGTCACATCGACTGTGCTGCAAACAGATGATGGCATGACAGCAGATAACTATAAAAATAATACTGACGAAGAACTGCAGATGTAATTTGACTGTCACAAATATAATATGTTGGTGAATTTGGTAAGTGGCGTTTGTTTTATCTCCACGGTAACACATATAAAAGCAAGAGGGTCAAAGTTCAGGGTGTAATGTTATGAGAAAGTAATATGTCTGATTGTGTGCATACTGTATGCCACAGTACGAACTTTTTAAAGGCAGCTGCAGTACCTACTAAGAGTAAAAAGAAAAAGTATGCGATTCCAAGTGCACCCTGATTATTTAACCCCGCCCTAATTAGTTTAACCTTTGCCTCCCTGGTGTTTTTAGGCCCTGTCTGCACGTGTTCAGATATTTCTGTAAACAGATATTATCCTCTTTTTTTTTACCTCTCCTTCACACGCAAACTGAGTTTTATAAAATTAGTTGCACAAAACACCCTTAAGTCTTCTCCTTAAGGTTTCCTTAAAATGTTCACTTAACTAGTTATGGTTCTCTCCTTGTCTTGGTCTTGTAGTTGAGGAACTCTGACACTGCTGTTCAAAGATTTTAGCGACCAAAGCGAGGTGAAAAGAACATTAAGCTATCTCTGACTCTACCTTAAATGCAACATGCCCAAGTTTAAAGAGGAGCGTTCTGTGACCAGGAGAACCCAGTGGATATGCCTTTTATTTTACACTTTAGATTTGACTGTGTTCTGGTATTTGCGGATCAAATTTACTTTGTAGTTTGTGCTTTCTATGATTGTATTCCTCCTTTTCCTCCTCTGACCAACATGGTTTTCTTGTCGTCTTTTCTCCTGCCGTTTTTTCACTAACTATAAGCCAACTTTGTGAGATGATAGCAGGCATCACAAATTGTATTTGTACGTTACCAAACTGCCCTTAAAACTATGTTGTGGTAATGTAATTACAATTTAATTATGTTTTTTTTTCTTTTTTCAGGCTTTTTGCCTTTATTATAATGTAGCTGAAGAGTCAGTACGTTTACATGCACAGTTAGCTTGAGCTACAGTTACAGCTCGGCTAGGCCATTGAATTGGACTACTGTCCTTGTCCCAGTATACGAGCACGGGAGGGGAATCCATTTATTGACTGGTATGTGCGACTCCTCTCTGATAGATGGAGATATGCCCCCTTTCAGCTTGTTAGCATTGGACCATTGACCTATTACGTCACAGACCAAACAATCGACAAGTTAGTTAGCTACAGTTAGCTAGCAGCTAACTGGTACCATGGTGGACAACTTTACAGCTCTGTACATTACTTATTATTTTAAAATATTTAACTCTGTCAGCTGACACAGCGTGAACTGTGTCTCCCCTTTCTTAACAAAAGATAGTGATTTCTGTTAAGTATTTATGAAAATCCATTGGTGTTCTTGATGCAGGTTATCCAGATTACTGATGGGGCCATGAGATGGAGGGACACCTAAATAAAATTCATTCATTTGTTAATTGCAGCTATCACGTGTGACTTAGAGTGTAATGAGGCAGAAAACCAGTGAGGCACGGACGCCAAACTCTGTTGTATTTAAAGCCAAATGTAACTTCTCAGTCGTCATAGAAAACTGTTGTATTTCAGGATCATCTAAATGTTCTCCTCAGTTTCTGTGATCCATCACCAGCCGACATGAATCAGTATCATTAAAGCCTCAATGTTACAGAGAAGTTTAATTTGTACATCATCACATCCTGTAATTAGATCTCAGGATGAAATCAAAGCTGAAGTTATAAACGATCCTCCTGTGCTGAGCCTCCTCTGTGACTCATCTTGATTTAATTTTTCAGATGAGATTCATGGCCTATTGTGATTGGACAGGTTGTCTGGAGACGGAAACGTGGCTCCTTTTGAACGGATTCATGCTTTCAGCTTTCAATTAGCTCTGCGCTGCCGCGGTGACAGATGGAGGGAAAAGTCATTTTCTTTTCAGGCTCTGATGTGAGTCAAAGGAGAACGAGGCCGGGGGGGGCGAATGAATCCGACCCCAAGTTGAATTATCTTTTTTTAAATCCTGAGACAGAAAGATGAGAGATGACAGGTTTTTATTCACAGCAGTGATTTGTGCATCATGTTCATTTAAAATCCAGTTCTGTAGTATTTTGACCTCGAACCCCCGATTAGTTTTACTGTTTATAGCCAAATGTCATTTTTTCGCCCACGCTAGTGATGTCACAGATCATCTCTCTTTTATCCAGACAGAAATATCTCGACAAATGTTTGATGGATTGATGTGAAAGCTGCTCAGACGTTCATGTTTCCCAGAGGCACAGCTTCTTAAACCAACTTTCTTAAACCTCTGTCTAACCTACAGCAAGTGACGAGCTACAAATATGTAGCTCATTATTTAAAGTTTATGTCGGTACAAACAATTTACCAATTTTCTCTGTTACTTCAGGACAAATTCTATTAGTTTTACATTTATGGGTACTTATGGGTACTGTTTTAGGAGAAATTCTGTACAAAACTAAAATTTTGGACATTACCTGTAAATTAACAATCTGTAATCTGCTGTAATTATTATTTATACAGTATTTTTCTGCTTTCTTAAATTCCAGCAAATGTCTGTAAAATGACAATAATTATCTGTAATTGAATATGTATCTCATTATTTATAGCTTTATGTCCATACTGACAATTAAACAATTTTCTTTGTTATTTTAGTTTGAATTGATAAATTTATGAACTGATTTTATGAAAAAATTACCCTGTTTTGAAAATTGTGTACAAAACTCTTACAAAAAAAAATTACAGATATTATGTGTAAAGTAACAAGTATTATACCAATAATGATAAAATACATTTATTTCTCAGTTTTGGACAGAAAGTAAAGACTATATAATTAATACAGTATTTTTCTGCTTTCTTAAATTCCAGCAAATGTCTGTAAAATTACAAGAATGATCTGAAATTGAATACATAGCTCATTTTCTAAAGATTTATTTCCATATTAGTTTTATATTTATGTGTACTTTAACATTCAAACTCAAATTCTGGTACAGATTTAGCAACTTGTTTTTATTTCATCAAATGCACAGTCTGTTTTTATTTTCATGCGTTCAGGTCATTTAAAGGGAAGGGAGAATGTATGAAAAGGAAACTAGTAAATGAAGGAATGAAAGAAGAAAACAAGTCGGAGAGAAAATATATAAAGAGCTGAAAACAAAAATTAATCTGCAGCTTTGCTGATCGAAGGACATTTTGGATGTCTTTGGGACGAGACATTATTATCTGACATTTGATGGACCAATTAATTATTTAAGAAAACGATTAGCAGATAAATTTTTGATTTAAATACTGCAGCCTGTAACAAACTTATAAAAGTTTATGTTAAATGCAAAATCAGAAAATAAAAACCTGAATCTTTAAATTGGACCCAAGTACAGAACTGGACTCACTTACTCCCCACTTCATCTGTTCCCGATGAAGCTCATCTCCAGAAGCCTCATAACTCACAATCATTTAGTCTAATGTTTCAGGTCAAATGACACTTTAAACTGCCGCATAAAACTGATTAATAATGTGTCAGTTATGCATTTTAACCACTGACACATTTCATGAAGTTGCACGTCCTTTCCGCAGTTTATGATCTTTATATAGTGTCTTTCAGAGGAGGACGGGGTCAGCCTATTAAAATGTTATTGCAGTCATTAATTATATAAAAGCAGTAGAGGGAGACGACTCCAAAGTTCCTCCATTGTAGCTCTATAGGAGGAGGAAGACGGTGCAGAGTGAGGTGTGCCATTACGAAACTCCACAGCTACACAGGGATTCAAACCTTCAATCCTGACTACGTTATGTCTCACCATGAGGACAGATTAAAGGACATGTTGCAAGATATATCACTTCATGAAACAAGCCAACCCTGTACACATAATCAATCCAGCATCATAAACAACAACTACGGAAGTATTCACATGGCTTTGTGTCTTTTTCAGGACCACACACACATTAGTTTAAAAGCCCTGACACACAGAGCCAACGGTAAGCGTCTGTCACCCACGTTTGTGCAGTGTGTCCCACACCGTCGGTCTTTGTTGGCTTTTTTTAACGCCAATTCAGTATGTTGAGTCAGCGTCAGAGACCATAGAGTCCGTCAGTAGATGAAGTCACTCTAATTGGCAGTTCAGCTCAGTGCACGAGAAGAGAAACAGAAGTGAGGAAAGTAAACAAAGAGCTAAAGTCCAGTTGGAGTGAGACCAAAACAAACGTGTTGCATGAGATAAGATTTTCTGTCTTTATCCACTCCATCTTTCTTTGTCTTCAACACATCGTGTTATTCTTCATATGTGCACGGATTGTGTTGTTAATGTGCTAACTGGCTAACTAGCATCAAGACAGTCTTCTGGTTTCCCTCTTTGAATGATGATTACAGAATAGTGCCAGCTAGAGTTGTCAGTGGGCCAAAAAAATTACAACCTGAAGCAAACCTCTCCATGTGAATTAAAGCCCGGACCCGGTCCATCCGAGAGCATCACATAGAATACTGAACCCGAGCCCGACCGAGCCCAACCCCCTTCTAATGCCCAGAACACACCGGCTTTGTGGCGGCACAAGCCACCAGCAGAAAATGGACCAGCTCAGTGGATCACCAACTCTTAACATATTATTTCTCCGCCAGAGAAGCTCCCTGCTCCGGTCAGGAGGAGGGACCGAGAGCCCAGCACAGAGCTTGGTTGCTCCCTCTCTTTCTCCTCCCGCCTGCATTGCTTAATACTATTTATTTCATTTAATTTTAATATTATATATATTTCTATGTACATATATAGAACCCCGTCTGATCTGTCAGTCTTTTCAGGGACCTGTCAGAGTTGGGTTGAGATTGAGAACTCTACTGCCGTCTGCTGGTGTGGATAGTTATTTCTCTTATGCAGGTGCAGAGCGTACATGCTGGTTGGCTGTCAGCTGCAGTCTTTACAGTGTGTTCATGTGCTTTTTAACACCCAGTAAAGCCCCCTGAGACAAACTAGTGATTTGTCACATACTGACGTTTGGTCATGGACTTTCCACGTCCAGATACGACGTCCAAGGTACCCTGGGTGTGTTGGTTGTTGACGTTCTGGGACAGCGTGCCAACTTCAGCCTGTTACATGCATTGTCTTCTTTCAAAATACACTTCAGTTTTTACAGGAAATGTACAGTTTACACACAGCCTCTTTCAAAATAAAACATTACATCAGTAAAGCACTGGGAATTGATTTTTTTCTTTCCTTC